>APFE030293136.1:3487-77115 GCA_000404065.3 Pinus taeda | reverse complement strand
AGAGACACACAGGACAAAGGGATTATGAATGCTTGAAAATCAAAGTGCTCAGAATGATTTCGACCCAGGACCAGAGAGTAGATCTCATTGTCTTGATCATGGAGATGTGAACGGTTCGTTAATCCAATCTCGTATGAGGGAGAATGAGCCAATCAAAGTTTTGGTCAAAGTTGGAATGTGGGCCAAGTTTGAGTGTCCTACAATTTGACTGACCCCGAGGCATGAAACCTAGCTCTCGAAATCGGTCAAAATTGTGGCCTCATTAATTTGCCCAATATCCCTTATTTTCTAAGGATTTGAAAAATTGTTCTACTTTTAAATAAATAAATAAAAAGTATAAAAAAAATATTTTGGTGGTAGGCCACCACCCCCACCACCCCCAAACCCACATTATAAGAAAATTTTATTTTTTTGGGCCGATGGGTCATCACCCCCACCGGCCCTCCCGCAACAACCAACACATAAAAAAAACCATGTTCAAATTTGTTATGGGCCGAAGCCCCAACAGACACCATGTTACATTAACTCTGTTACGGGGTGGGCATGGGCCACCTCTGGTGGACCCGACCCACACCTTGAAGCCCATATAACATGTAATATGGGATTGGCAGGGGTCGATCCTACCCAGCCCATCTGGCCGTCCCCAAGTGGGTGGCCCCAAAAACCAAATGCTCCCAATTTAATATGTAACTAAACCCTCATTTAATGCACCCAGTTTTTAATATGCCACTTAATATAGTTATGGAGGGTATGGGGTGGGCTGCCCAATGTGGACCTGACCCCCCTTATAAAAAAATCCGTTTAGTGTTAAAACTATAATGTGGTAAATTGAGAGGGGTGGGGATTGATCACCCGACCCCTCCTCTACTATTTTTTGACCTTAACCAATCCATCTAACTACCTTATTGGTTAATCTGTTGGGAAATATTATATAAACCTAGTATTTTCAGCACACCTGGGGGATAGAGGGAGGAACCAGGAGCGGGAATGAATTTCAGGACAGAGGAGGCAGAATCTTGGCACAAAGTTCAAGGCAACATTTTGCAGGAGGGGTGAAATTTCACTTTGTCCGATTTTGACAAATTTTATATGGTTTTAGCACTTCTCGATGCCACGAATTCAATAGTGCTATCCATTTCTCCATCAAAGTTCTGCATTTTTCAGCCATTTTCAGTATGAGGGTGGAACCATGATTGCTGCAAAAGTAGGGAGTGGAACCATGATCCTTGCAATTTTCCTGAGGAGGTAATTTTTCTCCATGTTGGAATATAGTCAAGTCTACAGTCATTTTTCATCGTTTTCCGTAGGGACGCAATGGGAAATTTAGATTTTCCTTTGGATTTTCATATTTCCAGTCCACCCATGGAGTAGAATCTTTGAGGAATCTAGGTGGAATCTAAAAGATTCCTTGAGCCCCAGATTCTCAACTTCTTAGAATTCAAAAATTGGACAATTGATTTTGCATTATTTGACGTCATAAATCTGATGGTGCATTTAGATTTCTCATTCTCTCATTCTATTCTTCAGACACATTTCTAAGTGGAATGTAGGTGTCAACATCCATGTGCAAGCATTCATCCGCTTGATGCTGTGAGATTGATGGTCTGAACAGCTTTAGCAGTTTCACATCCGCTTCTTTAGATGGCCCTTGGTTGTGAGGTATATGTTGTGTTCATGTACTTATTCTTTATGCATTGTGCTGCACAGATCCTATTGATGTTTGATGTGGGATCTTGTTTCTTACTCATTTTTATGATTCCTACTTGATGTGATGCGGAATTGCCTATGTGATGTACTTGTTGTCATGATTCATCATGTTGTGTTTTGAGATCCCTTTGTTGTATGTTGATGGGATACTCATGTGTTGCCATGCATGTTTTCTTTGAGATCCCTTTTATGACATGTTGGTGGGATGCTCATCGTGCATGAGTTTGAGTCATACTGATAGGAGTCCTTTTTAATTTAGAGTTCCCGTAACGGAACATCTCTTGGAACCACTCCTGTGTGAGGGCATTCTCCTTGTATGATAGTGACATCATCTCTATGTACATCATCACTATTGATAGCACTTAATGCAGCAACCTACACCATCTTGACACCGAGGCCTGGAGTCGTAGTCCCTCTTGAACGAACTCTGTTATCAACACCTTATGTTTTCATATGATGATGATTTCCATGTTCCTAATATTTACAGCATGAAGATGTATTCATTTAAGTTCTTTTAAAAGTGCAATTTAACACATCACGAAAGTAAAAGGTTTTGGAAGGGTCCTTCATCACACCCAGACCCTGGATCACCATAGGATGGTCTTTTTTCCAGAGACCAATAGATTTTTTGCTCCACTTTCAGGAACCACAGAACTTTTGCACCCATCAATAACAGTGCTACCTAGAAGCTTGTACATAGTTCCAATCTAAACTCCCCACATCAATACTAGTGCTCCCTAAACCATCTTGTAGGTATCTTTCTCGAACACTATTTTACACCTACATCATCCATAGTGCTTACAGAAATAATATTTCTATCCAATGCGAGAATATGAAAAACACTCGAAAGTGTTATAATCCTTCCACCTTGCAACTTCAGCTTGACTTTTCCACGTCTAACGATGCTAGCCTTCCTTTCATCCCCTAAGAGGACATCACCACCATCCTCTTTCTCATACTCGCAGAACCACTTCCTATGGGGAGTGAGGTGAAAGGATGCACCTGAGTCAATCAACCATGCCTCATGATCTAAATGTGTAATTGAAGAAAAAGCCAAGTACAAATCCCCACCTTCATCTAAGGTGGATTTATCCTATTAAGAAGGAGAATCATCAGATCCATTTCGTTTCTCAAGAGCTTTAGATTTAAAATCATTTTTTAAGTGCCTTTCCTTTCCACATTTCCAGCACACCTTTACAGATTTTCCTGGAGATTTAGATATCTGTCTAGATTTATATCTCCCACTCGAGGACTTATTTTTGTTTCTGTTGTAGGACCATCCTCGTATAGATAATGCATCTCCATTATGGTCCTTCATATTTTTCCTTCTCATCTCCTTTGACAATAAGGATGAGACTATTTCATCAAATTTCAAGGTAGTTGTATTGCTACTTGTTGCAACAACCACACTTTCCCATGAATCTGGTAGAGAACACAACAAATTGATGCAATTATCTTCATATGGAAATTTAATATCAACAAATAACAACTATCTTAGCACAATTTTAAAGATATTTAGATGCTCTGTCATCGATTCTCCATCCTTCATCCTAAGGTTATACAAATTTTTCCATAGGAATAGTTTGTTCACCAAAGACTTATATTGGTTCAAAGTCCCTAACTTCTCCCATAAATCATTCATCGTAAATTTACCTGATACATTCAACAATACTCAATCTCAGATAAAAAACCATATTGTGTTGTTTTATTTCTAATCCAAATTCACCCAGTATTCAGCTGACATTCCCATTGGTTTAGTACCCATATCTATCGTGATCCACTAATCTTTATCCACTAGTAGACCCTCCGTCTTGAGTTTCCACAACTCAAAACTCTAACGATTAAATTTATTGATCTCTATCTTTCCACTACTCACCATTTCTTTTACCACAAAAACCAATCCCACAGATCTCCCACAGAATAGGGTCTACCATAGGCCCAAGAAAAACCCCTCAGTAGCGAAGGTGTCCCCTTCAAGCCGAAATAACTCTGATACTAAATGTAGGTTTTAACCCTGTAGAAAAATTATCTGCACATGAATTCTCAAAACATAAAATAAACAACAGTGAGAGCATAAAACGTAAAGAAAATATACATATATATTTTCCCCTAGATCCAAAAATCAGGACTGCTAGATTGATTTTTTATTATGTTCCTTTCAATGTTACAATACATACATATATATACATTTCAAAGCATTCATAAACCCCAATCCAATAACGCTGGATTATAACATAGTCGTAGTTCCCTTAAACGGATCTACATAATACCATGGGAAAAAAGCCATCATGCCAAAAACCATTTGCAAAATCCATGCACAAAATCATAGGTAGGTCTGTCGACCTAATATATGGTCCAAAAAAAATGTTCCACTCAACGGGGGGGTTCTCGCCTCCTTGTGACCACCCCGCAAGTGTGACTAGTCATGGAAATAATATAACACACCCCCAACAAGAAATGTTCAAATAAAAGTTTTTGTCATATAGTCAAAGAATCAACTTAATTAGGGGAGTATCTATTTCATTTTTTAACGAGCTTGACACAGGAAAATAATTATGCCCATGGATCTCATAGATTGGTTTCATTTTTATGCGAGCTTGAAATGAAAATAACTATGCTCAGAACTTATTTTATTTTCTAATGAGGTTCACATAGTAGAAGAAACATCCTCATGTCACCTTGTTTCATTTTTTAATGAGCATGACACAAGAAAAATAACCATGCTCATATTACCTTGTTTCAGTTTTCAAGGAGCTTAACAGAAGAAAAAGAACTATTCTCATATTACCTTGTTTCATCTTTTAACGATCTTGAAACAAGAGAAGGAACTATGCTCATAGGGACCTGTTTCATTTTTTAAATGAGGTTGACACAGTAAAAGAACCATCCTCATAGGAATCTTGATCATGGCTTCCAATAGGAAGGAACACATGGCAAGGAACACACTTCGATCATGGCTTCCAAGAGGTCTTCATCAAAAGGAATAATAATTATCTAGAAGGAACACATGTCAAGGCAATCATGGGGACAAGAAAATCAGTTCAAATGTTGATCCAAGTGGATATTGGTGGCCACCCACCTATTCCACCTAGACCCCTCTTTCAGTTTCATCTATTTCCTTAATTGTAACACAATTTACTATTTTTGGCAATTTTTCGAGTCCTGAACTTCCAGGACCGTTTTGAGGCCCTAAAAGATGTTTTTTTGGTAAAATTTCTCAATGAATGCTAAACGAATCATGTCAACAGTTGTATTCCTTAGAGAGATATTTATAATGATGCATCATACACGTCAAACAAAGATAATTTGACCGAGTTACAACCTTGGGAAGTTGGCTGCCCTACTAACCACAATGGGGCCCATAAACTCTTGCTGTTACGTCTCCTCGGGTTAAGGTTTTGGTTGTTTAGGGTTTTCTCTTATTGTTCAATAATAAAAAGGCCCTTGAGCCTCATTGTAACTCAGTTCAGAGGCATGTAGCCACATCATCTCTTCTTAGAGATAAGCTATCATCACTCCAGCTATCTTGTATCCATTTTGTTTGTAAGAATAGTTTAGTACTTTTCTATTAATGAAATGAAGTTTTTTTCTGTAGCACTTCTCTGTTTATGATTATATATGTAATTTTTTGTGTTCCTATTTAATCTCATATCAGTGGTATCAGAGTGTTATGCTCTTTCTCTATTTTTCTTTACGTGTCCCCAATGAGGTCATGGTATAAGGAGTTAGGGGTCAAACTAGTTAAACAATGTAGGATTAGCCTTGCAAAACCTGACAACCTCCCATGGCGGAAGAAAAGAAATATGAGGGGGAATGAGATCCTTTCAAAATGTTACTCGAGGAAACCCATAAGTGACAGAGGGATGCAATGATCGATAACTTTTCCCAGATCCTTTGATGGCTACCCACAGGTGATGCATATTCATCCAGTAGCCACTCTAGAGGCACCACTCCTTTTAAGGTACAAGTTAACTTCGATATTCCCATATTCAAAGGAATAATAGAGGAAGACACCATAGATAAATGGTTAAATATATTTGAAGGGTGTTTTTCATTTCATAATGTTACCGAGAATAGTGTCCACTCAGAGCTGCTATTCCCACTAAGACTAGTAGCTATCTTAGAAACAAACAAGTAAAGACTACTTTCATTTTCCTTTATGAAAATAGATAAGAGTGGAACAAAGGACACCAACCTTAGTCTTGCGCTTGGTTCCTTACTTGATTCCTCTCCTTCCTGATAGATCTTTGCCGCTTCTTCTTCGTCCGCCCAACTTCAAAGAGCACCTGTGGAATCAAAGCAGCATAATACTATCGAAGAACAGAGATCTATATTCATAAATAACACAAGACCAGATATGTATTAACCATACAAATGCATATATAATCAAACATACAAGAATATGGAGGAAAACTTGAATAGATTTATTAATATCAAGAATATCAAGAGGATTACAACCAATAGTTCTGACCCAGCATCATCCTTCAGCAAGAAAGCCCTTCTTCACCTCAAATAAAGCTTAGATCACCCAACACTATGAAGTTTTACCAGAAAACCAACATCACTTCTCTACAAGATACAAGATTCCAGCCTCTGGATCTTTGTGATGAGGGATCCATATATAGATGATTGTAGGGGGGTGTGTCATCTTCTAGGGTTTTGATTAGTGTCCTCTCTCTGATAGTTCTTGATTCCACTTGGAGATTGATGATCTCTTACTCATCCCTGGTCGAAAACAGAGAGGAAAGTGTCAAAGGGGAAGCTTCTGGAAGCTTCTATGATCTTCTACCTCACAAACTGTCTCTGCCATTTGTCCATTCTCGCCCACCGCACCCTATAGAGGGGCCATCCAGTATGGCACCCTTTACACTGGGAAGGTGATATGCATCGCACCCTCTGCACTGGGTATTCAATATGGTCCAGTTTTGACAATCTTTGAGCAGTTTTTAGTGGAGAAATTATGGGAGATGATGTAATCAGCTGACCTTGTTCCTTTAGGTAGTGAAGCAACACTTTTAGGGGCTTGGGAGCCCTTAGTTTATGGACATTTATGATTGGGCTTGCAGTGCCCAAAAATGTCTATAACACATAACTTTTCCAATTGGGAAAAGATTATATTTTCACTTCTTAAAGCAGCCCCACACATCAAGGACTGGTGGGAAACCTACTGCGAAAAAAAGGACGAGAGTGAACCCTTGCTGTTTTCAGTTGCACCCACTTGGAATTATTTTTAAGATGCCATCAAGGAATAGTATTACCCTGTCAGGAGCTATGAAGATATATACATAAAGTGGACCACACTATGTTAGGGAAGGGACCAAGATGTGCAAGAGTTCACAAATAATTTCCATAACCTTCGTATGAAGTTAGGTATCAAGGACACTGAGCGAAATTTGGTGGTCAAGAACTGTGGCTGTCTACACAAATACATCCAGGACGAGATGGAGTTCCTAGACATTTCCTCACTTAGCATGGCGTATCGGTACGCTGTAAAGATTGAGAAGAAGTTTAAATAGAGTAAGCAGGACTTTGGATCTGCAAATCCAAAGCAAGGAAAAGGTGCCCCCAAACCACAGAATAAGGGACCAAGCCAAGGTTCGGCTATCCACGACAACCAATCAAAGATGCAAGAAAATAACAACACCACAAAGATAAAGAACGACACGGTAAAATGGTGTTAGTTCCATAAGAGCTCCACTCACAATGCAAGAGAGTGTCGAGCCAAGAAATCACTGATGGCTGAGTTGAAATCTTTCGAATAAGACATAGGTTCTGACTCTGAATCAAAAAATGATAAGGGGATTGACAAAGGGAATTAGATAATTGATGCAGAGCTCAGTGCCATTATGGCCACCACAAAGATCCAAAAAATTGAGCTTGAAGATCTAGACGTAGAACACCTCTTCCACTGACAGATGTGGGTGAACGATTCTCTGCTGCAGTTCATTGTTGACAATGGGAGCCAAAAGAACCTCATTTCAGCAGAATTCGTGAAGCGTATGGGCCTAAAGACTACAACATATCCACATCCTTACACCATCAGGTGGCTTCACCAAGGACAAGATCTTCGCGTCATCCATCAGTGACGCCTTCCTTATAACATTAAGCTCTTCACGGATGGGGTACTGTGTGATGTTGCTCCTCGTGAAGTTTCTGACGTATTGTTAGGACAACCATACTTATGGAAGAAAAATGTTGTATAAGAGTCTAGACCTCTCTCTATGATTATTACTTTGGCTAATAAGTTTTATAGGATACCAGTAGCCCGACCTACTGCCATCTCTTTAATCAGTTTAAAAAATGTAGTAAGAACATTTCCTAGACCAAGAAATTTTTTTTCCTTACGATTTTCTGCTAAGGCAAGAAGAAGGTTGTGGCCATGGCTTCCAGGAAGGGCTCCTCTGCGTAGTAGCAATAGATGGACAAGGTTGTGGAGGAGTAAAGGGATATTTTTGCCTCACCCATAGTGGTACCTCTGCACTTTTAGGTTAAGCACTCCATTTATCTGACCCCAGGCATGCCACTTCCCAATGGACCGATCTATCGATGCACTCTTCTGGAGAATGATGAGATCAAGAGGCATATTTTGGCACTACTATAGAAAGGGCACATTAGGCCAAGCTGATCACCCTGTGGGAGCCTGATGGTATTGCTACAGAAGAAGGATGGGACTTGGAGGCTCTATATTGACTATCGACCACTGAACAAGATCATTGTTAAGAATAGGTACCCAATCCCGTGGATTGATGAACACCAATATTATAGCAAGAATGTTGCAACTTTTGTGGCTACCAACTTTACTTTATCAACTTGAGGTTTGTACAAAGTTGGAGGTGGCAGTGTTGTATGCACAAGTAAATGTGATGGGTCCACTCTTTTTCATTGCTAAGATGGCGATAGACCACTAAGGTTTTTCAAACCAGACTTCTATTGATTTAGAAGAAGCTTGATTACCAATGTGAAGAAGAGAAATGTACACTAAAAGAAATCTTGTCTATTGCAGTAAGGAAAAGACTGAAAATCAAATGCTTAAACACACCATTCATCTAATCTAACTACTAAGAGGTTTTGCTTCAATAGATTGCTAAGTTAACATGTATGCAATCCTAGTGTCCTAGGCATGCAATTTTAAACATCAAACATTCTATTGTTGTGCATGTAAATGAACAAAATAACTCTTTTTTCCTTTTTATCTTTTCCTTTGTGTGAAAGTGTGAATGATAAATTATTTTGGTGATGTGGCAGATGGATTAGGGATGATGGTGGATGGTTAGATGACTTGGGAGGCAAGTAGGGGTCCCTTTCTAGCATCCTAGGAGCTTTCTCCAAATTCAGCCTCAACACAGGCCACTATAGGTCAACCTCCAGGATGTCCTAATGCATCCTACAAGATGTCCTGTATTGCTACAGGATCCCCTCTATTCCTATAGGATACAAACGAGAGCAAGAGGAAGAATTTGGAAGGTGATGTAAGACTTAGGGAATGTGGATGGTGGATGAAATGAGACAAGGGAGCACATAGGACTCCTTTAGAGTTCAAAACCAGAGTTGTGAGATAGTTGGATTTGCTCAACAAGTTGGGAGAATTATTATTGTGGAATGATGAATTTGGTTAGGTTAGTGAAAGAAACTGATAACCATGGATGGACGAGGTTAGGATGGATTTGTTGATCATGAAATCTCCTTCTACTACTGAAACTCCTGCACTATCAATCATTCACATTCATCCATAAATCATGTAAATAGGAAGAATTTCAATTAACTAAGGAAAACAAAATTTCTTGAGCCGATTGTCTATTTCATGCATGGGAAAACTTGCAGAATAATATGAAACCTTGATGAGATCTGAAGTAATACTGAAGATAGCAGAAATTACAATTAAATCCTATTCTTACAAACTAGTAAAATGATGGCCTGAGTAACAGAAAACCCTAAATTCCATGAGAAATCACAATTCTGTCTTTTTGGGGATGCATAGGAGTTCTTTCCTCAAACAATGGTCCCTACAAGAAGTGAGGCCAAATCCACCTATTGACATCTTTTTTGATGTTCCTTTATTTTCCTAAGCTACTGCTGAAGTAATGCACAAATGGAGGAAAACTAATCAATACTTGCAATGAAATAATGCTAAAGACAACTCAACCATTAATATATGAAATCCACTAAGCATACAAATACAAGAAGAGGATCCTTTACTGCTAGGGTTGGGCCCTAACCCAAGACCTTCAACCTTCTGTGTCAACTTAGTGTTGGATCAAGGAAATGCTCATTCTCATTATCATATCAGAAAATTACATAACAATGCCTTCCACAAGTCTTGAACTCGAAAATTACTAGTGTTTTTACATCAAAAATTTGAATCCTAATTAGGCTCTAGGCCTAATTATTTATACAACTGAAGTCTCCAATGACTCGATTGCCTTTTCATCTCCATGACTTGGCTGCTTGTAACTCTGATCTAATGTGATTTATGGAGGAATATTTGAATGAGTAAGGAGTAAATGAGGAGAATCTCTCCTACAATCTCTCCTCCTTGTCTCATTCAAGTTTTAGCCCTTAATGAACCAAAATTTCCATGATTTTCTCTCAAAAACCTGCAGTCAATGAACATTATTATACTAGGCATAATATCTCACTTTACTCATCTCATTAAGCAAAATATAATCAAAATATGTAAGAAATTATGAGAAGAGTTTATTTGAGTAAACTAGGAGGTGTATTAAGGTCCATATAGTTACCTAATGATGAGGCTCATCATCACCCCGTACAGAAAGTGTTGCTCATCTTCTGAGCAACTCAATCTATATCCATGTCTTTCATTTCTTTAGTGGCCTCCCTGACATCCCATGCTTCTATTGTAGTTTCCTCTTCCTGTGGATAGAATCCGGCCTTCCTCTCTATCTCCTCCCACTAATTTCTTTCTTCCTCTTCCTTCCTTCCTTCCTTCCAACATTCCTAAGAGCAGTGGTGGACTGAATCTCAAGGCAATCCAATTGACTTTGAGTCTTTGGAAAGCTTGCTTGTACATGGATGTTCGGTTTAGTGCTTATCTCATTCTCTGAGGAGAATGGCACTCTCTAATTTTCAAGCTGTATGGCAAAGTGTTGCATCTTCTTTGGCAAGCTTGCATGTTGTCATCCCCTAAAAGCTTGAACATGTCCTCAAAGTGTGTGATTTCTTGCTCTTGGGCATCAAGGTACCTAGGTGCAAGTTGAGGGTCATTTGCAATCACATTATGGGTGTTGATGACAACCATTGGATTTGATTGCTCAGTTCTTTTCATGAGGGGTTATGTTTCTTCTCTTTCCATTACTTTTTTCATTTTTGCAACCCTTGCTTCCTCATGATTCATCCATGATACCAAAGCCATCAATTGTAAGTCCCCTTGAATCAAGGTCCCACACATTCAGATCTGTCAAGGTCAAGTCAAGGAGGTAAAACTTACACATTTTATCCCTATCCTCCAAGGTTCTTTGATCATAGAGATCAATGAATTGTTTATAATCTTGGAAGGGCATACAACCTGTCTATGCTAAAGTCTTGATTTGGAATTGTAGCCATTTTTCCTTAAGATACAATGTGTAGGATTTTTTTGGCATCCTGCACTGGATTTCCTCTATGGATAGAATGACCATGGATGCCAATTAATTCTATCTCTCTTGTAGTTTTTCCCTTAACCATGCATTCTCTTCCTCCAATTGAGCTTTCATCATTACCTCTTTGTCCCTTAGGCTGCTCAGTTCTCTGCCCATCTGCTTCACTTTCTCCTGAATGTGACCTCTGTCCTCCACTCATTTAGATTTGGAATTTGCATCCACCTATGTGTTCTTTCCCTTTCTTTCTCAAGCTCAAAGAATAAGGGGATGGAAAATTTCTGTGGAATGACCCTACCCCCTTCAATGAACCTGTAGTAAGAGTCAAAGTTGGGTTGAGGACTAGGTTCCCTTAGTTCTGGATCCTCCTTCATTGTTTTTCACTGCATGATCCTTTCTTTGTCAAATTTCAAAGTTTCCTGTAGGATGGCCTCTGATTCTTGTAGGTCCTCTCGTGTCTCCTATAGGAGGCCTTTTCCTTTGGATGAGGTAGATATAGTGACATGCCTCCTAACATAAGTGATAGGATACTTGGGAGAGGCTTGTCATGATGATCCTTCTCCTTGATTTTGAACAAGAGGTGTTATATTTTCCTGTTGTTTTGGTGAGTCTTCAATGAAAATAAAAACCTTGGTGGGTGTTTGAGGTTTTCCTTTCTTGATCCTTGAACTTTTTCTTGTCCTAAAGTACAATGGAGTTTGTTTATGTCTCTTCCCTTTTTGATTGATAGGGGTACTTAGGAAAGTGAGGGTAGCTGTTGCCTCTTTCTCAGTGGGTTCTTGAGGTACCCCTGGTGATTCCTCCCCTTCTTTTCCTTGCATTGTATACCTCTGTTGTTCTTTTTCTTTTATCTCATCTTTTCCATTCTCCTTCTTAGTCTTTTCTTTCTGCTCTTCTTCTCCCTCTAGTTCCTCACTCTGTTCAATAGTTTCTTCCTTTGCATCTTCTTCTGTCTCTCCACCAATTTCCTTCTCCTTTTCTACCTCTTCTTCCTCATCTGTTTCCTCTTCATCCTTCTCTGTTTCTTCTTCATCCTTCTTTTTTTCTTCTTCATCCCTCTCTCTTTCTTCTTCATCCCTTTCACTCATAGTGGGGCTTTTGTCATATTCAAGGGATTTTATGTCTTCCTTTGTCTGCATGTCTCTAAAAGTTTCCCATGTGATGGGGAGCCTTAGGTTTTGGAGAAAATATTTTATGATAAGTCTAATTAACCCATGATGGGCTAGATTTTGATGGTTTCCTCCCTGCACCTTAATACTCATGTCTATCACTAATTGAAGAAGAAAGTTGGGTATGCTTAGTCTGTTCTGAGGAGGTGTGGCTGCTTTAAACCTCAGCTCTTGGAGAAGCCTAAAATGGTATCCATATACCACAGTGTACCTACCTTCACATGATATAGATTTAATAATGTGGTAGCTAATTTCATTCCAAGGATATGGAAGGCTTGCTCTTCTGACCCCATTTTTGTCTTCGATTGCCTCCTCTCCTTCCAAAAAGAATTTCTTCTTTGTAATTTGGTTGTTACCCTTATCTTCCTTTCTAAGGAAGCCCTAAAGGAAGTGTGGTGATTATGCCTATGATTTCAAGGGTGAATTCTAGAGAGAGGCCTTTCACCAAAATAGCGGCATGGGTCCTAGTCAGTGGTATGAGGGAGATAGAAAAGTCTAGGGCCACTTCATCATCATATGCCCTCAATTTTTCAAAGAAACCCATCCAATTGTGCCTTGTGAATATCTCTAGTATAGGAGGGTGCTGATGAATTCTCACCATGTTTGTGGGTTCCTTATTGTTAAATCCTCCTGTCATTTTTCTCTGATGGATGTGGAGTATATGTATGATACCAAATTCTAATGGATGAGGAATTTTAAATTAAAATTCTATGTACGATTCCCCTAGACTGTAATCCTTTCAACAAAATAGAAGGCTTTTATCTATTCTTTTTACTTGGAAAATGTTGGAAAGTATAGAACCTACCTCCTTATCACTACCTAATGAAGCCAACCTCTAGTTTTTCCCTTTAAAAATGCTCACTACCAATCTTGTAGGTGCTATTCTATATCCTATAGGATCATGTAGGTTTTCATGTAGGAGCTCTTGCATTGGAAACAACACTCACTCTCTTTCCTATAGACTGCTTCAGGGGTCGAGAGAAATTTTTCTTTGTTGTAGCCTCGAGATTGTGAATGCCTCTCTGCATGGGAATCAATGTTTTATTGCCTCATATGGGTGATTTGAGTGCGATGGTGTGCTGGCAACCGAGGTACGACTACCCATTTTTGGACTGTTGGTCCCACTACCATGTCATCGTTCTCCTCACCTCGTAATCAATTCCCACTTCAGGCATCTGTAAATTAACCACTTTCAACCTCATCTCTTCTTTCTCCTTGCTTGACTACTGCCACATGTGTAAGGAACTAATTGTATTCTCCTCATTCATTGACTAAAGGTAGCCAAGTTAACTGGTCACCTTTCGCTTATAAACCAACTCTTTCACAAATGTACATGTTTGATGAGATTATCCTAACAAGAGAGTGGAAGTGAGATACATACCTGTGGTAATGATGCCTTGATGTTGTTTGTTGGAGAGTGAAGTCCTTGCTGTGTATTTCATGCCTGTGTCTTTCTCTTCTTATTTTTTGTTGTCCTCCTTTGATATTTTTCCTTATGCTGATGTGTAGGTACTCGATGGTGATGTTGATGGTCTCGTTGTTGCCGCTAAGCTTTGGAGGAGCTTCTTTGACATTTGGATCTCCATGCTAAAGCTGACTGCAAATCTTTAATTTTTTTGTTTTGTGGGATAGGATGCTATATGATTTCCTATAGGATGTCCTTTAGTTTCCTCTCCCTCAAATTTTTTAATCATTCCTTCACTTCTGGAGCATGAGGATGGTTTCATGGGTAGAGAAGGGGTGTGGGGATTGGTGAATGAGAGGTATAGCCTTCAGGCGTTGTCCCCTTATTCTTTATCTTTATCCTTTTTTTCTTAACACTGTATTTTTTTTGTGAAACTGACTTTATTGAATGAATGCAGGGGTGATCATGGTGGAGAGAAACATGGTGATGAGATGGTGAAGTAGACATTTTTTTTTTTTGACATAAGTAGGTCATCCCCCATGGTCTAGGGTCACTTTCCTTGGGATTCCCGAGTAACTTTAAGTCCTACAGTTTCATCCTGTAGGTTTACAGGGAATCCTGTAGAAAACACAGAACCCTTGCAAACTGAGCTAGATGAGTAGAAAAATGGAGGGAATGATGCAATGATGAAGGATATGGAATAGAAAAATGGAAACATGAACTCTATAGGTCCTTTTGGTCCTCTCTTATTGCTCTAATCCTCCTCCCGCTGACCAACAAATAATATTTTCAATGTTTTCTTTTCTCTTTTTCAGTGACTTGATGAGGTAGAAGTTGAGACTTGCTCGACCACCATCACTATCTTACCGATGCCATTAATGAATTATTGCTTTGGCAAAGGCTTCTTGTAAACCTTCAATCTATTCCCAGTGACAAGTAAAGTAATAGCCTCTGCATCAATGGTTCTTATCTACACTGAACCATTATCATGACATTTCTCTATGACAAAAGGCTCTAACCACCTAGTCCTCAACTTGCATTTCAAATATTTGTATCTAGAATCATACAACAAAGTCCAGTCACCTTCTTGAAATTATTTTTCCTTTATGTTCTTGTCATGCCAGATCTTCCTTTGAAATTGAGTCATCTCTGTGTGCAGGAGGGCCTACATTCTAAACTCATCTAACCCATTTAGCTGGAGAAATCTCTCTTGTTGTGCATTGGTGAGATCTAGATCTAGTTTTGCTACCATTCTTAATGTGTTGTATTGAAATTCAATGGACAACATGACCTTCTTCCTGTAGACCAACTCATAACAAGTGAATCCAGTAGTGGTCTTACAAGTGTTGTTGTAGGCCCAAGTGGCCTCAACTAATATATCTGCCCAATCCTTTCTGTTGCTGCTAATCACTTTGGTCAAAATGCCCTCCAGTACTCTGTTGGTCACCTCTGCTTGCCCATTAGCTTGTGGGTGGTAGGGAGTGGATGTCCTATGCTTGATCTTGTGATGGCTTAACAAATTTGTAATCATGTGAGATCTAAACTGGCTGCCTTGATCAGTGACTAGTTCTCTAGGGTACCCAAACTTATAAAACACATTTTACCTTAAGAACTCAACCACTTTCTCCTATGTTGTTGCCTTGATTTCCTTGGTTTTAGCTCACTTGGTCAAATAGTTAGTGCACACAATAATGCACTGCTTTTTCCTGGATGGACGATTAATAGGTCCAATGAAATACACGCCCCACTTGTCAAATGGCTTGAAATTCATTTGAGGTTGCAAAGGAATTTCATCCCTTGGGGTAGGCTTCCCCATCCTTTGGCACCGATCACAATGACTAGTATGCCTTCTCACATCCTGATGAAGAGTGGGCCAATAATAACCAGCTTGTAAAACCTTGAATGTTGTCCTGTTTGCTGCAAGTGACCTCAACAAGGCCCATCCTGACAGGTCAAAAGGATGTCAAAGACTTCCTCCTCCCTGACACATCTTCTCAAAATTTGATCTAGGCCTAGTTTGAAGAGGTTTCCCCCAATCCAAGTGAATGGGGTGCTATTCCTCACAATCTTGCTTTTCTCTTTGGAGGACAAATTCGGTGGGAATTGTGAAAACACCAAGTAGTTTTATGTGTCAGAAAACCATGGAGAGAGAACTAAAATGGAAAATAAGTGTTCATTCAGTAGCTGATCATCAACCATTTCTTCCTCCCTTGTTGTAAAGTTAGCCTAGGTAAAAAATATGCAACAACATTCTCCTTGCCAAGCTTATCAATAATACTTAGATCAAACTATTGTAACTAAAGTAACCATCTGTTGGCTTAGTAAGCCCTGACCCAGGTTCAACGTTATATTAGCTAAGAAAATACCTACACTACTGGCCCTTTGGGCATCAATCTGCGGATGGTGGACTGAAGTCTCACCCGAAGTAGTATGGGGTGATGCAGGAACCAAGTTTCCATACCCAGAGATGGTAGTGATGTCATTTTATGCCCTAAACCTTCTTTCGTACAGATCGATAAGCCTTTTAGGGCTTATCGATATACTTCTCTTATTCGGCCTCTAGATCTTCATGAAGGTCTATGACCATCAACCATTTACGCACCTCTGTAATTACTCCTAATCTAGTATTTTCCAAGATAGGCTTAAGTATCTAATAACTTCAACATGCATTGTGATGCAGGAAAGTGTTCCCTTTGTGGATAGAGGCAACCCCTCTAGCCCTAGAGTGGGTCTAGTCATAGCAAAGACAAACCAATAATTGATTTCCTTAAATAGTCATTGTCGGAGGCCTAACTCAAACTGGTGGTTGATGAAGTTCCGTTGCGCTGCTCCAGCTTCCGTTTCCTTCTCCTTAATGAGCAATAAGTCTGAAACAACACAAGACAACGATAAAGAATGTAACTGGAAACAACAATGATCTATTTACTCATAAAGTCAAGAAATCGTGATATGTCAAGTAAATTACATACAAGACATAGGAAATCATCATTGATTGTATTAATAATCAATCAAGAGCAAGGCTTACAACCAAGTCTTGATGTCACAAGCCTTCTGAGAGGGTCCGGCCAGCATGTTTCTCAAGCATTCACTCTTCAAGGATGGGTCACCCAACAGAGAATATCTCTCTCTCACTCATAAGATTTATTAAAAAGTCAAGGTCACTCCACAACCTCTTACAAGCTATTAACAATCCCACACTTGTCACACTCACACCAAAGCTATCTACCAAACTTAAAAGCACTAGCAGCATTGTCCAACCAAAAGAACTAAAAAAACTAGTAGATCATAACAATGTTGAGTGATTTCATAGGAGGAGGAGCATCCATAAAATGAGGGAGAGGGAGCTTATCCTCAAGGGAGGTTGCACAAGAGGTGGAACTACCATCCCAGAGGAGGAAAGGCGACCCAAACTGGCCCAAAAACCAGATCTAGAAACATCCAGAAGACCGACTGTTTGAACTAATTCACCAAATCTGGATCGTCACAGGTCATGAACTGGGGACTAATGACAACATTGCAATGATACAGTGCATGACAGAGAATCATCATGGATTTTAAGGTTTTACTAGCAACGATGCAGAAACTTAGTAAAAAAGGGTCAATCTTCAACATTAGAGAGCATTTGCTTAATGTTTTTGCATGAGTGGGAAGATATGGACATGTTTAATTGACACATGACACAGTAGAGGGACTGATATGAGGTTAGTGACAAATTATTGTGTAACAGATGCCCCCTAAAGCATGAAGCTCGAGAGAGTAGGAGGGGTGAAATGCTTTACAAAACTGTCTGAACTAGAATACCATCTCGAAGGTCCTGCAGGTGTAAGTACAACTGATATCTCTGATAGTGAAATACATGTAGTCTAGGTATGAGTGTAGCCATCCAAAAGACATATGAAACTAGGTCTGTGGTATGGATGCAACCATCTAGTCGACAAGACCTTGGTAATGATAAAGGCATGGTCACAACCATCCATGAAGACTCAGGTATGGTCACAGCCATCCATCAAACAGTCATATATGTAATCATGAACCAATCCACGCCGCCTGAACATATGTAATCTTAGACGGGGGTCTTGAAACCCAACTGATCATAATACAAATTCTAGCATGCGAACAGATGCGCTGAAGTCAAGCATGATAGGAAGTCGCTTGATTACTGGTCAATGATGAAAACCGTTAACAAGCGCGAGAGAAACCACCAATAATGTCAATGGCTCTCAAGGTACTGTCCAGTACAATCCACTAAGTGTGAAAAATGAGCTGAAGTCGAACACCTGTGAAATCACCCAATCAGAGACCAATGATGAAAGTCTATCATCAGGTGTGAAGAACTTGCCACTGAGGCATGCAAGCTCCAAGTTACCAAAGGGGAACTCTAGATCAATCTCCTAGATAATGAGCTGGCGTCGACAGGAGATGACTTGTCGCAAGAGGGCCATAATGTTTCCCCCATCAATGACACGAAATATAGAACAAGTGGCAGATGGTGAATCAGAGTATCAGAGGAGGAGGTAAGGGCGTGAACTGCAGAGGGATTATACTCTTGAACATATCGATGACATGACACTGGAATGTGGCAGCATTTTGTTACCAAGGGATTAGAGGCTTGATGGAGACAACATAGATCAGATGGAATGAGGTAAAATGACAACCCAAAACCCTGGAAGGCCAAGTGATGATGTGTGGATATCCCAACCTGACAAGAAGAAAAAGTGTCGATGTTCAAGAGTGACTAGCTACCGTAGGTAACTAATGACGACTTCCAAATTCCCCCCCCCACCATTGTTGGCGAGTACCCCAATTATTTTCGAAAACAAGCTTGAAGGTGATAGCATATGCTTGTAATATAAGTTCGACCTTCGAACGAATCCAACCTAGTGATAGTTTAAAGATCCCTAGGGAGGAAAAGCTCGAGTCTTGTCATTGTGATGAGTCTAATGTCGTCAAGGTTTAACGAGTCTGACATAGGGAAAACTCAAAGTCTTTTTCTTGTTTAGAGAGTTTGAAAAATACATGGAAAAGAAAACTCTAGGGGGGTCCCTTTTCGTAAATTTGTGTCCCTAAAACCTGAAAAAGTAGAAAACAATACTCGAGAGAACCACTTGACCATTACAATCAAGGAGTTTTCGTAATTAGTGACCTCGACCTGAAAAAAGTGAAAAAGCGATTGAAGACACGTCATTTTGCAACCAATATCAAACTTGAAACAACAAAAGTCCGACGATCTTTTCTTGTTTAAATGGTCGGAAAAAAGCTAGAAGTGGACCACCTTTTTATTCTATTTAACGAGTTAAAAAGGAAAACTTGGCAATCTTTCCGTCTTTAAACAGTCATAAAAGACCTGAAAGGAGACCTCCATTTTTATTCTCTTTAACGAGTCAAAAAGGGAAAAATACTCGGCAATCTTTTCATCTATTACGAGTCAGAAAAGAGCTTAAAGGAGACTCATCCTGGAGGAATGATATAAAGGGTAGCAACTAGTTCCAACAATGGTGGAAGTGCTCAAAAGGTGTAATGGTCAAGAGGCTGGCTAATAAAACCACTCATTGCTATGGTTCCTCAAGGAAGGAAAAACAACCAAGTGAAAGCATATGATCGGCCAAAGAGATGGTGGCGATGGAATGAAACAACCAAGGCTCATCTAGTGGATAAAAATGATGATCACAAGATGTAAATTGGGTATGGGTTCATTTTTACACAAGCTTGAACCATGGAGAACTCTGCTTGGATTTGGTTTCATGTTTACACAAGCTTGAAATGAAAATCCTATGCTTGTTATAAGTTCACATGCCCATAGCATAATGATGCAAATTGAGGTATATGCCCCCAAGCTTCATTGCATTAGACGAGGTGGATGCAATGAAGGTTCAATTTTGAGATCTTGGAAAGACTCGACTCGGATTTTACGAGATCTTAATTAAAGACTTGGAAAAGGGATTTGTTTCATTTTTTAATGAGGTTAACACAGTAAAAGAACTATCCTCATAACCCTGTTTTATTTTTTAACGAGGTTGACACAAGATCAAGAACTTTCCTCAACACTCCTTATTTCATTTTTTAACGAGGTTGACACAAGATCAAACTATCCTCGGATCCTATTCATGGGTCATATGCAAACATGACTCCCAAGAGATATTCACTGGATGGAAGAATCATGGTCTGGGAGGAACAAATGTCATTAGACACCAATTATAGATCGGATTCCAGTGCTCCCATTACATGATGTACGAGACCATCTGCATGATCATCAGCAGAGGTGGAGATGGAATGGGTAACCACATAATTGTCGTGCGACTAGGAAGGTATTGCTTGCAAGCAAGAATCGATAGGGGATGACAGCTGCACAGGAGGCACTGGGGGACTAAAGAACGATAATTGATTGATGGTCACCATTCTTCCATCATGTGGAAAACCAACCACACACAAAAGTGAAGAGATAAGGGACCCCATGGTGTAAACATAGTCATGGCCAAGGAGAAGACTGAAATCTAAAGCACCTTGGACAACCATCACGTCGATACAGATGGTTTTGCCTCCCAAAGTAACAGGAAACTTTGGGAGGATCCCTAAAGGTTGACTGGTCCCTCCGTCAAATGCCAATAGACTCTAAGTGATCGGCACAAGCTATGGGGAGCCCATAGCTTTCCAAGTAGTGTTAGGCATGAGGCTAACCGACACACCCTCATCCAAGATAGTGCCAGGTACTACCTTATGATAGGCATGTACTGTAATCTGGAAAGGCACATAGGATGGAAGGAAAAAAATAGTCAAGTGAATCCAGTCAAAATAAGCGACCAAACTACTTGGTGGGGGTATCATATGACTGCCCCCATGCTCTACAGGAACCAAAGAAAGACCCTTTGAATCAGCTGGGATAGGAGGGTCGTTCTCAGACTCAGGAGAATTTGACAAGATGAGAAGAACATGAGTAGTGTAATCATGATTCTTTTCTGGAAAAGAGTGATCAACAGGTGGTGAATCCAAGTCAACACTCTTTCTGACCAATGGTTGGTTAGGAACAGGCTGAGGATAGCTAGGTTCAAGAAGAGAAGGATGGACAAGAGAGGAATCAAAGTCAATCTCTTTGTCAATGGAGAGAGGATCAGAAGAGAGCCTCTAATAACCAATAGGAGGTTTAGTTGAGGAAGCTGTAAGACTTTGAAAAATGGCGAAAGCTTTATCCATGGACGGAAAAAGGTGAAGGGAATGGTTGCCTTCACACAGTCTATAGGGGAATTGAATCTTCCCTTTCTTCTTACTGCTGCCAGTCGATAGGGTAACATCGTCATGAGCTTCAGAGGACGATGAGGGATGAGCCAGATTGTGAGACCAAACTTCTAATATCCTTGGAATAGCAGGACAATCACAAAGAAGATGGTTATCCTTGCACAATTTACAAGGAAAATTAACCTTCCGCAGAGGAGAAGAAGGTGTCACAATTGGTGACTTACTTGGGACATGAGCTGGAAAATAAAATAGGGTTATGAGGATCGTTCTTTTACTGTGTCAACCTCATTAAAAAATGAAACAACTCCCTTTTATAAATTGAGTATTTGATTAAGATCTCGTAAAATCCAAGTTGAGTCTTTCCAAGATCTCGAAAGTGGACCTTCATTCCATCCACCTCGTTGAAGCTTGGGGGGCATATACCTCAATTTGCGTCATTATGGTGGGGGCATGTGAACTTACAACAAGGATAGTTTTTCATTTCAAGCTTGTGTAAACATGAAACCGAATCCAAGCAGAGTTCTCCATGGTTCAAGCTTGTGTAAAAATGAACCCATACCCAATTTACATCTTGTGATTGTCATTTTTATTCGCTAGATGAGCCTTGGTTGTTTCATTCCATCGCCACCATCTCTTTGGCTAATCATATCCTTTCACTTGGTTATTTTTCCTTCCCTGAGGAACTGCAATGATGAGTGGTTTTATTATCCATCCTCTTGACCATTACATGTTTTGAGAAGTTCCACCATTGTCAGAACCAGTTGCTACCCTTTATACCACTCGTTCCTCCAGGACGAGTCTCCTTTAAGCTCTTTTCTGACTCATAAAAGATGAAAATATTGCCGAGTATTTTTCCCTTTTTGACTCGTTGAAGAGAATAAAAATGGAGGTCTCCTTTTAGCTCTTTTTCGATCGTTAAAGATGAAAAAATTGCCGAGTTTTCCTTTTTAACTTGTTAAACAAAATAAAAAGGTGGTCCACTTCTAGCTCTTTTCCGACCGTTTAAACACGAAAATATTGCCAGAATTTTGTCATTTCAAGTTCGATATTGGTTGTGAAATGATGTGTCTTCGATCACTTTTTTACTTTTTCAAACCGAGGTCACTAATTACAAAAACTTGTGATGCAGGAAAGTGTTCCTTCTGTGGACAGAGGAAACCCCTCTAGCCCTAGAGTGGGTCTAGTCACAGCGAAGACAAACCAACAATTGATTTCCTTAAATAGTCATCATTGAAGGCCTACCTCGAATCGGTGGTTGATGAAGTTCTGTTGTGCTACTCCAGCTTCTGTTTCCTTCTCCTTAATAAGCAATCAACTTGAAATAATACGAGTCAATGACAAAGCATGTAACTGGAAACAACAACGATCTATTTACTCATAAAGTCAAGAAATCATGAGCTATCAAGTAAATTACATACAAGACATAGGAAATCATCATTGATTGTATTAATAATAAATCTATAGCAAAGCTTACAATCAAGTCTTCACATCACAAGCCTTCTCGGAGGGTCCAGCCGGCATGTTTCTCATGCATTCACTCTTCAATTACGGGTCTCCCAACATACAATATTTTTCTCTCACTCATAAGCTTTAATACAAATTCAAGGGCACTCCACAACCTCTTACAAGCTATTAATAATCCCACACTTGTCACACTCACACCAAAGCTATCTACCAAACTCAAAAGCACTAGTAGCACTGTCCAACCAAAAGAATTAAAAAAAACTAGCAGATCATAGCAATGGTGAGTTATTTTATAGGAGGAGGAGCCTCCATAAAATGAGGGAGAGGGAGCTTATCCTCAAGGGAGGTCGCACAAGAGGCAGAACCACCGTCCAAGAGGAGGAAAGGCGACCCAAACTGACCCAACATCCATCTCTAGAAACATCTAGAAGACCGACTGTTTGAACTAATTCGCCAAATCTGGATCGTCACGGGTCATGAACTGGGGACTAACGATGATGTCGCAATGATACAGTGCATGATGGAGAATCATCACTTATTTTAAGGGTTTACTACCGATGATGTAGAAACTTAGTCAAAAAGGGTCAATCTTTAGCATTAGAGAGCATTTGCTTAATCTTCCTGCATGAGTGGGAAGATACAGACATGTTTATTTAACACATGACACAACAGAGGGACTGAGATGAGGTCAGTGACAAATTGCTGTGTAACATGCATTAATATATTCTTCATGTAAAAAGATATTATTACTTGCATTCAGATAACAATGTAAATTATACAGATTCGTGCAACAATAAGGCATTAAAACATAAACCCAATATATGTCATAACATAATCGCATTAATTCATAATAGAAGTAAATAGATCAAACATAGATAATTCTAGAGAAATCTTCTTTATTAATACTTAAGATATTCTTAAAGACTCTAACTACCCTTTACACTCAGTTGTAGGGATCTGCTCACTCAGTTGCAGACTTCTACCCGAGGCCTCTACGCATATAGTTGGAGAGCCTCTCTTCTACTCTAAGACTCTTCTCTCGTAGCTCTTATTGACCCATTACAACAACATCATTTTTTATCCAAAACTACCATAGACTCTTCTAAGACTCTCCTTTTTATACAATCCCATGGCTCATGGACCATGTGTAGATCTTCTAAAGCTGACATAACTTACATAACTGAAGGGCGAAAACCCTTTATGACACTTTACATCTTCGTGCTCTGCGACCACAAATTGTGGAGACTTTACACTTTTCATGCAAAACTTGGGCTTTCTTCCCCAAAACTTGGGCTTTTGACCCAAAAATTGACTCTAGGGGACCTTGTCCCAAAAGGCCCCCCCACACAAATATGGTGACTCTCCCTTGAGTCACTCTGCTGGTGCAGAGATTTTGTTGCGAAGGCCTCCTAGCTCCACTTGCACCACTGCAACTTCAGCAGTTCACTGCATCGCTGCCTACTTGACCTGCTTTACTAGTTGCTATGTTGTTGGTCCTATGCTATCTACCTGGATCTTCTGTTGTACTATATACAAGCTAGCCAACTTTCCCTTAATGGTGGCAGTGAGCACATAGGCCTCATCCAGCCAAGGCCGCAATCTATCCTTGAGTATTGCCTCTCATTGTTTCATTACATGCACCTATTCTTTCAATTCCTTTGCCTACAATAGCTTTTCCAATCTCTGCGTGATAGTGACGGTATGCTCTATCACTCTTACCTCGTCGTACCACTACTGAAATTCCCTCACCTCGGTTTCTAACCTCTAAAGGTTGGGATCTTCCTGTAGAGTGGTAAGTACCTCCAACGATTGCTCGAAGAGCACAGTGCAATCTATTACCACAACATCTATTGCAGTAATTGCATCCTTAACAGTTGCCTCATTCTGTTCTTTGACCTCTAGAGGAGTTGAAGGTTGTGCCTTCAACTCAAGCTATTTAATATTTAGTGTTGGCAAGGTAAATCCTCTCTATGGATAGAGGCGATCCCTACTAGCCCAAAAGGAGTCTAGCAACAATCAATCAATGCTACTCTGCAAGTTCCTAGTTGCAATTAACAAGTGGGTAAAGAACACCTAGTTGGCTTCCAGCACTATGTTTGATGAAGAGATGATCCTCTCGCTCCTTTGCTCCAGCCGACACAATCCTCCACTATCTTCGTGGGTGGACACCTGCACAAGGAAAGAGAGAACAAACACAAGCATAAAATCTACTAAAAGCAACTATACATCAGTCAGAAAGGATGTAATTCACATTAATCATTCATAAGACAAATGAGAATGGAACTATAATAGTAGTCATCTATCTTTATTAATCAGAAGCAGAGTAAGGTACAACCAAAGTTCTGACACTGAGTCCTTCTCTAGAGGGTCCAACCAGCATGTCTCATAAGCATTCACCTTTGAAGTAGATCTCCCAATTCAAAGAGGTGTCTCTTTCACATACAAGGCAACAAACTCATAACCTTCCTTAAACTCTATAGCAATCCTCACACAACACACCAAATTCCTATAAAGAGCAGCACTAATGCACTTAAGAATTCCTCTATGTCAAAGTCTATATGTTCCAAACTAGCTGCACATGGCAATGGTGGAGGCTTATATAGGAGAAGGAGTCTCCTTGAATAGTGAAAGGATGAGCTTTCCCCCAAGAGAAGTGGGTGACCAGGCGAATAGACATGCCAGAGAAAGGATGGCGACCTTTACAAAGCTAACAGCCAAGTCTGGAGTCATCTGGAAGGCTGGCTGTTAGAACAACTCACCTAAACAGGATCAGTGCGGGTGCAAAACTGGGCTGGCGCATTGGCATCACAACTCCAATACAGAAGAGGTCTGGTCAGCGCGATCTGATACAAGCGGAGGGCATGCTATTTATGAAATTTGACCAACGTGGAAAACCCGAGTGCTTCCGTGCTGGCAGCGCACCAGTTACACTATCATCTGCCAGTCAGCGCGGTTATTTTAATAACAGTCGCGATGATCCAATAAACTTAGGCAAAGAGGGTTTTTAGCCATTTCAGAGAGCATGAGCATGGTGGATGTGATTTTATGACACAGTAGGGAGACTGACAAGGTGATAGTGACATTTTACTGTGTAACAGATGCCCCCTAAAGCATGAAGCCCGAGAGAGTGGGAGGGGTGAAATGCTTTACAAGACTGCTGGACCGGAACACCACCAGGAAGAACCTACACATAGATACAACTGATATTTCAATTACATGTAGTCTAGGCATGGGCGCAGCCATCCAAAAGACATATGGAGAAGGTTTGTGGTATGGACGCAGCCATCTAGTCGAAGAGACCATGATGATAAAAGGTATGGTCGCAGCCATCCTAAAAGACTCAGGTATGGGCGCAGCCATCCATCAATGAGTCATGTAATGATAATCCACAAAATCGCAACCTGGCCCATAATGGACTAGAGCCAGGGTCTTGCGCTCCATCCAAACCCGAAAAAAGTACAAGTCCAAACATGTGAATATAGGAGTCGAGGTCGAACATGCTTGAACATCGTCTGATTACCAACCAATGATGAAAGCTGTTAACAGACGTGAGAGGGGCCACCAATGATGACGATGGTCCTCAAGGTACTATAGATACAATCCACGGCGTGTGAATGAATGAGCCGGTGTCGAACACTCGTAGAGTCATCCGATCAGAGGTCAATGATGAAAACCTCGTGTCGAACACGAAGAACCTGCCATTGAGGCATGTAGGCTCCAAGGTACCTGAACGGAGTCCCTAGGTCACTCCTGGATAATGAGCTGAAGTCGACAGGAAGTGATCTTTATCGAAGGTGGGCCATAATGTTTCCCACATCATCGACACGAGACGGAAAGAGACAATATGTTTTGTGTGAAATATCAGAGTGAGGTTATACTTGCAGAGGCCAACTTCTCATGAACATATCGGTGGCATAATGACGGATTTGGCAGTATTTGAGGTCAAGTGATCAAAGGTCATGATGAAAAGACAATGAGCAGATGAATGTTCAAATAGGATAACCCAAACCCATGGAGGCAAATGTGAAATGAGATGAGATGTCCCCACCCAGACACGAATGCAAACAGTGCCATGTTCAAGAGTGACATACTGTCGACGACGACGATTATGATTCCTTTATTTCCCCCACCATTTCTGGCGAGTACCCCGGTTATTTTTGGATGACAAGCTTGACGGGGATAGCATATGCTTAAAGAACATCATTTCGATGGTGTCCGATGTCATTAAGTTTTAACGAGTTTGACAAAGGAAAAACTCGGCGTATTTTCCTGTTTAGAGAGTCTGAAAAGACAGCGGAAAAGAAAACTCCAGGGGGGTCCTTTTTCATAAAGTTGTGTCTCTCGAGCCCGAAAAGGTATAAAATGATGCCTGAAAGAACCGCCCGATCATTACGACCGAGGAGTACTTTTCGTAAATAGTGACTTTGACCTGAAAAAGTAAAAAAGCGGTCAGAAGCACGTCGTTTCAAAACCAATAACGAGTGCGAAACGACAAACACCCGACAATCTTTGTTGGTTTAAACGGTCAAAAAAGAGATTTAAAACGACTGCCTCTCGTTCCTTTTAACGAGCTAAAAGGAGGCTCGGCTATCTTTTCTTGTTTTATGTCAGAAAAGAGCTTAACGACGACATTTTTTGGGACCAAGTGTATATAAATCCACCGTGACTTCGCTGATTCTGAGGACCTGCACAAGGAAAAACACTCGCGTAAACCCGTTCGATATGTTAAAAAACATAATAAAACATGCATCAAGGCATATTATAGTAACATCAGGACTAAATTCATGGAAAAACATGGCAAAAACCCACATTCATAAAAAACCATAGTCAAATTAGGAATTTTTACCATAAATAGGGGGGTAAAAGTCATTTTTTTTTTACCATTTTACCATTTGAGCTTTGGAGAACGTTGGAGAAATACAAAGTTGACGGAGCGAATTCTTCATCATCCGGACGCTGATCTCTCGACAGTTGGTTCCAGGTAGGTTCCTCTTGCCCTGCGCTTTGTTTTGAGTCCATTTTTATGTGTTTTCACCATGGGATTTGGCCGTTTGGCCAAATTTTTTGAGCGTTGGCGCACTCTCGGTCAGCGCGGATTCGCCCATCGGGTCCACGCTGACCGATTTTCCCAACACACACCACTTTTCGGGTCAGCATGGAAAACTCGTGTCCTTCCGCGCTGACCCAGAGAAAAAATACACAGGCCGCCATTCTCAGCACGGCTGTTTTAGAAACAGTCGTGCTGGCGCCGTGAAAATGGATTTTTAATAATTAAAAGGGTAATTTTCAAATGCAGGCAACCTAATGATTTTTGGGTGATCTTGCAGGACACAATGGCCTTTGTATGGCAGGAGAGAGACCATGATAATGCAGATGCGGCCGTTTTTACCGATGCCAGATGCCGAAATGCAATGCGGGCATGCGGTTTGCTCAAATTTTTCCTTACTCCACATTTGAGGGCTCAGCCTGACCTTCTAGAGCTGCTGATCAGAGCATGGAACCCAGTGGACGGGAAATTTACCATCCGAGGTCGAGACATAGAGTTCGACTCTACAGACATTTACTTTTTGACTGGATTATCTTGCCGAGGCGTGATGCCCATCCTGGAGGGGCAGCGACCTTGCGGCGAGACGCTTGATCAGTTGATGGCCCGTGTATGCCCAGAGGCAGTCAAAACACGGAGCGAGAAGGTGAGCATCCCGTCAGTGGGTGCTGGACCTCACGGTGACATAGTCCTCCGCATGATACTCTTTTTGGTGACGCGGGAAGCGGGTAGTTTGGCCAACCACGAGGCCTCAAAGGCCAACCTGTTACTAGCTCTCGAGTGCCTATAGCCCACGATCTTCAACTGGGCAGCAGCCGTGACTAACAGCATGAAGAGATAGTTGAGCAACTGTTGACGGGGAGAGTCGAAGCAGTTCGGCTATGGATCGCTCCTTCTTCCACTCATGTTCGAGCAGATGCCAGCTCTTCGGCTGCAGACCATGGTGGTAGATCCGCCAAACAGTCCACGGGAGCCGAGGACCACCAAATGGGCCTGGGTCATGCCACATGGAGGTGGTGGTCGCTCAGTGTCGTGGGGTGTCTTCTTCCGAGAGTGGCTAGATTGCCAGGTTATCTTCGTCGAGGACTGGCCGTACGCCGGTATTGACTTCCGTGGTGATCTCGATATGCCGCTGCCTGCGGGAGAGCAGTGGGACGACGGAGGTAAACACTTGATCTCTTTTTGATTTTTCATCTTTTGTAATGTTTTTGAATTTTTTCGTGTACATGTCCTAATAAATGCTATGCTGTGCAGATGTGGGACCCGCGAGACCCCTTGGCCTGGCCCCAGAGGCACAAAGAGAGGGGCAAGGCGCTGCCATCTTGGCCTTGGCTCCTACAGGAGGTGACCAGACAGAGACCGTGGTGTGCAACCTTGAGGGTCTACTGGCAGGAGTCCCAGACTATCAGGGGATCGAGGAGGTCCCGCTAGCTGCACAGATCCATACAGTGGGTGTAGAACCCCGGATGCATCGCCTTTTGAGGCGGGTGGCTCGAGCGGTGGCATGCTATAGAGAGCATAACCCACCATAGTAGACACCTAGGTTTTATTTTCCATTGTTGTTTTGAGAGACATATGTCGTAGATGTACTGAGGACGTTGGATTTATTGAGACATGTACACTTATTTTTTGAGCGCCTTAGTGCGCCGCACGATATATATATATATATATATATACCGATTGTGGATGGATCTTTTACATATGATGATGTGTTGATATGCTATGCAAATGTCTAACACACATGTGATCTAATGTATTAGTTGCACAATCATACGATCCATGTATTTTTATATTTTTGGCAAGCTTAAAAGCACACACACGCATGCAAACTATGCTTGGAAATGAATTTATTTTCATATGCTTATGTTTATTCCTAGATGGATCTTTTCCTCATGTGATGATGTGTTTTATATGCTATGCGACTGTTCGACACACATGTAATCTAGTGTATCTACTGCATAACAAACGGCCCATTGGAATGTATTCTCACATAGGCATATATTTTATTTCTACGAAAGCTTAAAAAGACACATGAGAATCACGTATGCAAACTATGCTTTTGAAAATGAAACAGGCATGCCCCCCAGCATCGTGTCTCAATTCGAGGTGCATGCCCCCCAAGCTTCAGTCCATGGAAAATGGGTTGAAGGTTGACATAATAGTTATTGCGCTCGAAATGCACGAGCTCATGTTTCATTGTTTTAACGAGGTTGACATAATGGTTATGATCTATCCTCGGATACAAGCCATTTCATTATTTTAGCGAGGTTGATAAATTAGCAAAACTATCCTCGAGACTCCTTATTTCATTTTTTAGGGAGCTTGACAGAGGGAAATGAACTATGCTCCGCTCAAACTTCATCATAATGAACAGGAAGTCAGGGCTTCCAAAAGTGGCACTCCCGATGGGAGGTCAATGTCTCCGAAGTCAGGACCCAATGCCCCCAGGACACTATGCACGATGGAGGCATTGCTGGATACAGGCACGGGAGAGGTGGCCACGTAGTTGATCTGGGGTGAAACAGATGCAACTGGTGTATGAGAACCAAGAGGGAAGGGCAATGGTGCCGGAGGGGCTTGTGGACGAACGAACAATAATTGGTCGATCGTCATCGTTCTTCCATCATGTGGAAAGCAAACCACACGGAAAAGTAAAGAGACAAGGGCCCCCATGGCATACACATAGTCACGACCAAGGAGAAGACTAAAGTCTAAAGAACCTTGGGTAACCGAGACGTCTATATAGATAGTCTTACCTCCCAAAGTGATAGGGAACTTTGGAAGGACCCCTAATGGTTGACTCGTTCCTCCGTCAAAAGTGGTGAGATTCAGTGCGACAGGTACAAGCGATGGGGAACCCAAAGCTCGCCAAGTAGTAACAGGCATAAGACTAACCGATGCTCCTTCATCTAACACAGTGCCAGGCAGCGCCATATAAGAGGCATAGGCGGTGACCTAGAAAGGCACATGGGATGGAAGGGGAGGGGTAGTCAAACAACTCCAATCGAAGGAAACAACCGAACTACTTGGTGGGGGAACCATATGGTTGCCCCCTGCTTGGAAGGAACCGAATTGCAATTTTCCGGAGAGGCTGGGATGGGAAAACCATCATCAAGCTCGGGAGAATCCGATGAGACGAGAAGAACATGGGAATTTTGCTCTTCCGAAACAGAGTGGTCGAGAGGAGGCGAACTCCGGTCGACACTCTTGCCGACCAATGGTTGGTTGGGAACAGGCTGGGCACAGCCAGGTTCGGGAAGAGGGGCCTGGACAAGAGAAGGATGTGAATCAATCTCATTATCGGGAGGTGAATGATCTACGGCTATAGAAAGACGTTGATATCCAATGGGGAGTTGGGGCGAGGGAGCTGGGAGACTCTCCAAAACAGTGGAGTCTTTATCCATGAGTGGACAAAGGTGAAGGGGATGATTGCCTTCACAAAGTCTGCAGGGGATTCGAATCTTCCCTTTTCCCTTGCCATTCCCAACTGATGAGTGAACATCGCCGTGAGCCTCAGTGGACGATGAGGGGTGGGCTGGATCACGAGACCATACTTCTAAGATCCTGGGGATGCCAGGACAATCACGAAGAAGATAGTCCTCCTTGCATAATCAGCAAGGCAACTTAACCTTCCACGGAGGAGCAGGAAGTGGCCTGACTTCAGGTGTACTTACGTGAACAATTGTGCTTGTAACCTCTCCCTTAGGAGACTTCTTCTTCTTGTTCTTCTTGTTCTTCTTCTTAGCCACCTGGTTATTCGAATCGAAACTTTCACCAGGCGAAGTACAAGAAGGAGTTGTAGAAGTAGGCGTCGAAGGAGAGAGGTCCACCTTAGGTTCAACATGACGTTGTGCAGGTGGAGGGACTGATGGAGCATCAGCTGACACGGTAGGGACCAGAGAGGTTGAAAACAACCAAACAGGCAACCCGATAGTTAACCCTGGAAGGGATAACGTCGCCATATAAGGAGCACCAACATTCCCAAGAGGAGGAAAATGGCTAGGGTTCCCGTCAAGAGGGGAACTTGGGTTGGTGAACCCTGGAAAAGTTGCCATAGCGAAAAGAAACCTACTCAAGCAATAAAACACAAGATCTAACCAGGTAATGTTATCGTGGCCAAATGAATTTTAAGAGGCAGGAATTGAACTTGACCTTTTCATGTTTCGAGAGTCGAGAAAAGGATGAAAAGATGACTCTATCTACTTCGAATGTCTAATGAGCACGAAGTGACAAGACACTCACTTACACCTTTTCTTTTAGAGAGTCTAAAAAGGATCAAAAGTGACTGCTCTAGAGATTCTAAGCAAAAATGTTTACCAAGCAACCCGTAAAACTGCTATATACACCTTGGCAATTGTATGAGAACCAAGGACTTTACGTATTGCAGTCAATCTTCCCGAATGCTGTGTTCGGTGCGTTATGGTTCACAAGGCAGCAGACTCGGCTTCCTATGTATAAAGGATGCAAGCCTAATGGAGTCTCCCCATATATACGTGATGGTACGTGGGAGCCCAATCTGTACTAGCACTTATCGTTTCACCGTGGAGGAATCACCCAACCACTCAACGGTAAGCTACCAGGTTTAAAGACATCGGAACACGTCTCTAGCCTAGACCTCTAGATATTCATGTTAAGTTCCAATGCGTTTTTAGATAAATTCGGTTTATTTTACGGTTGATCTTGAATTAAGTTTTAGTTTCGGGTCTAACTGTATGATCTCTCAAAAACACTTAAATGCAACTATATGCCAAAGAACATCATTTCGTTCGATGAATTCTAACTATGAGAAGGTTAAGAATCTTTCAATCAAACAAGACGAACTCAAGCAATCACACAACCTGATGCAACTAACAGTAAGGAAATGAAACTTTTCTTTGAAAGCACAAAAAAACGAAAGGCTCCTTTCCTTTCAGCTATTGAATGCAAAAGATGCTAGCTTGCTTTTCTTTTCAATGACATAAAAGTGCTTTTAAAATGAATTAGAGAGATAGCAACACTGAGTGAAAAAACTAAAATCACTCAATGCAAACACAAGGCAATTCCCAAGGCACTAAAAACCAGTTTTCCAAATCAAAGGAAAAACAAAGGTTTATGAGCTATGTGATCTAAGCTCAACAAGACAAAAAGGAATTCACGGGAGGAAGGCAAACCGCTTGGAACACAACCAAGACACTTCCAAAAATGACCGAGCGAATGTGAAAAGCAAATCTGAAGTTGGCTGGTCAAACGAGAAAACAATATCCCACAGAAGTCTTGACAAACACATGGCCACTAGATGCCCTAGGGCTAGGGTTCAAAATCAATAGAGAAAAGCAAACACCCGGAGGATAAAGGTAATCTATGCAATTGTAATCTTATGCACAATTTACTTGAAAAGTATGCAAATGTAATCTATGCACAAATGAGAATTCTAATTATGCAAGTGTGATCTATGCAAGAGAATTCTCAAACACAAGATGATTCTAATGTAATCTAAGAACCAACCAAGTGCAAATCAAGAAAATTGGGTGAGATTTCCAAAGATCAAAAAAATAAAAACACTTAAAGGTGATTAACACTCATACCCAATTTAGCCCCCCCCGGCGAATGAGGGGGAATTTTTTTTGCAAAAACGAAAGCAAAAAGATGCAAAATTGTGAAGAGACTGAGACAAACCTTCAAGTAATGATCAAAGGAAATCAAATTAAGAATTTCTCAAAAGAGAGACTCAAAACCAGTCAAACAACGATCCAACACACTCCAGCAATTGTAAAAGTTAAGGCAAAATGCAAACCAAGCAACGAAAGTGAAAAGGAAGGCTTTGCAAAACCGAAAACAAGCAATAAATGAACCCTTGCGGAACAAGGCTTCACAAGCAAGCGTGTCACAGCTCAGACAAAATAAAACAAGTCAAAAGCCAAGTGGGAAAAAGTAGGGGACAGCCAAACCAAGAGGTTTGGGAAGCCAATTTGGACAAAAAGAGTTTTACAGGATCAACGCGGGTGACCCCTCAGCAACAAAGCGATGACAAGGAAAGGTCTGTAGCAACTTTGCGCTGTCAGCGCGGAAGGACATCGATAAAGGGCACTGGCCCGAAAACAGGGTCAACGCGACTGTTAAATGTATAAACGCGATGACAGGAAAAACAAAGAAGACACTGTGCGATGTCAGCGCAGCTGTTCTGAAATAAAACGCGCTGAGGCTAAAAAACAAATAAAAACGAACCAAAAACCCCCAGCCCAAGGTAACAGGCTTTCAAGACAATTAAAGTAGTTCCCAGGAAACAAGCCGACAACAAATCAATCCCCAAACTTTGACAAGGAAGCAATAATCAAATAAAAAAAAGGGTGGACTACAAAGAGACAAGCAAGCTCCCCAGCAGAGTCGCCAAATTGTTGGAGAGGTAAATCCCCTCTACGGATAGAGGCGATCCTACTAGCCCAAAGGGGGTCTAGCAACAATCAAACAATGCTACACTGCAGGTTCCTAGTTGTAATTAACAAGTGGGTAAAAGAAACCTACTTGGATTCCAACACTACGTTTGTCGAAGAGATAATCCTCTCGCTCCTTCGCTCCAGCCGATCACAGTCCTCCACTATCCTCGCGGACGGACACCTGCACAAGCAAAGAGAGAGCAAACACAAGCGTAAAATCTACTAAAAACAACTATGTATTAGTCAGGAAGGATACAATTTACATTAATCATTCATAGGACAAATGGAAATGGAACCATAAGAGTAGTCATCTATCTTTATTAATCAGAAAATAGAGTAAGGTACAACCGAAGTCCTGACGCTGAGTCCTTCTCTAGAGGGTCCAGCCAGCATGTCTTCCAAGCATTCACCTTTGAAGCAAATATCCCAAGTCAAAGAGGTCTCTCTCTCATATACAAGGCAACAAGCTCATAACCTTTCTCAAGCTCAAAAGCAATCCTCATACAACACACCAAATACCTACAAAAGCAGCACTAATGCACCAAGAATTCCTCTATCAAAGTCTATATGTTCCCAACTAGCTGCTCATGGGCAATGGAGGAGGCTTATAAAAGAGAAGGAGTCTCCATGAATAGGTAAAGGATGAGCTTTCCCCCAAGATAAGGGGATGGTCAGTCGAACAGACAAGCCAGAGAAAGGATAGCGACCTCAACAATGCTAACAACCAAGTCTGGAGTCATCTGGAAGGTTGGCTGTTAGAACAAATTCGCCTAAACAGGATCAGCGCGGGTGCAAAACTGAGCTGACGCGCTGGAATCGCAGATCTATTATAGAAGAGGTCTGGTCAGCGCTTAACGAGATAAGCGGAGGGCGCGCTGTCCGTGAAATTGGACCAGCGCGGAAAACACGTGTGCTTCCGCGCTGGCAGCGCATCAGATACACTAGCCTCCGCTGGTCAGCGCGGTTATTTAATGAACAGACGCGATGATTCAATTAACTTAGGCAAAGAGGGTTTTTAGCCATTTCAGGGAGCATGAAGCTTAGGTGAATGTGGTTTTATAGCACAGTAGGGAGACTGACATGATGGCAGTGACATTTTACTGTGTAACACTTGGGAAAGAGAAAATAATTCAACTACATTATTACTTGTGTTGCCACAATATCTAGCACAAAAAACTAGGGGTCAGCCTCCATCGTCACAAAATATTCCTCCATAATCCACTGGGCCTAGGTTCCCTTTGGATGCACCATTAAAATTAAGCTTGATATGTTTGAGGGTGGTGCACCTATAAGTGTAAATGACCCTATTGTATCTCAAAAAATGAGTATAAACTCATTTCCAAGGATGAAAGTCATTTCACTCATTCTATCCAAACCCAAGCATGGTCCACATTTTATCCATCAATGCTCTAGTTGATTTTCACCTATAGGTATACATTTTCAAAGGATTTCAAGGCCATTGGAACACTCTTGGGTGCTCATTGTTTAAGTGGGTGGTGGCATGGAGGAACACATTGTGGCTTCCCATAACCAATTCCATGCAATGTTGGCCTACACTCACACCTTTAGTAAATTATGTATATGTGATTTCATATATATTGGTTATATATATGTTCCTTTCATAACCTAATTATACTTACTCTTTAATTTCACCATACAAGGCACACCCTCTAGGACACTCAAGGCCATTATGGCTATATCTTAATGGCTCAGATGGATGTTAATATGGAAAATTTTTCTCACATTTGTACAATATAAATGACACCCAGAGTTAGGAAGCAACCTGTACATGAGAATCTTTTCCAGCTGAGGACATCATAAGAATCAGTAAATCAAAGGTTTTCTAAGGTCACATTTAAAAAAATCAACCTACGTGAGCTATTCAAAGGCCAAAATGCAATATTTCATGGTTATTTCTTTAAGATTTTTGTGGGTCACTCGAAAGTCCAGTCAGCGGTATGGGACCACTCCATGTGATTTGGGCTAACTACCCCTGACATGTACTACCTAAGGATGTATGATTTTGAGCCTACCTAGAGATATGCAGCCCCCATGGGAGTCCTCTTATCCTTTTCTCAAGTCATTTTCTCATTAATGATCCAAGGGAGGGAAAGAGGAGTTCAAATTCTATATAAACAAGGCATCTTAAGACCAAGACAAGAAGTTGTTTGAGCATTGTTATGCTGGAAAAATTTCCCCAAGGTAATCTTGCATTTCATTGTTGAGAGAGTTCCATCATCATTGAGAGTTCTCTTAGCTTCTTTGAGAGAGAGTGAGTTTGCATAGGATATTGAATAAAGGAGTTCCTTGTTGAGAGCTCTTGAGAACCATTGCTCAAGAAACTCTTTTCAAGTGTTTTGATATCTCATTTGTAGCTCTTCTACCAACAATAATAAAGGAAATTTTGTTACTATGTCTTTGTTAATGTGTTTACTCTTAATTTAATCATTGTTTCATGTTCTTTGTCTTAGTTTTTTATTTAATAATACTCATGCATTGTTCTTATCTCATTCCATGATTTTTTGGTTCTCATTTAAGCGCTAACGCGCTAACATCACCCAAATGTTTGTATGCTCTTTTCAGTTGATAACCAAACTACAAGGAAAGGTGTTTTGGGACCCTTGATCAACAAAACACCAAATACAAAATGGTGACCATACTTTGTACTTTATTTGATTTAATTGGTTGTGTTGTAGGTCCCCTCTCTCTACATTTTCACTATTTTTAGTATCTATATTGTCTTTGGAATTTTGCAGCTCCCACTCATACCTATTCATAGATTGAAGAGTACTTGAATTTTATTTTTCGAACCATTCACACAGATTTTCCCACAAACATACATGTGAGTCGTGCGTATGTGCAAATAATAACCCACATGATTCATATAAATACCATAAATGATTGTAATTTTTCTTTCTTGAGTGTTTTGGGAGCACCTAATGAACTGTTGAAACTCTTGTATTTTTTCATTGTTTAGATAGCCTGCTTAATTAATTTTCTAACCACTATTAGTAAGTTAATTGCTTATTTTTACTTAGAGAAATTACAACTCACATAGTTTAACTAGGAGAAAGTAAGTGGCCCTGATCCACACATATTTTCTATATTATTTTAGTCAGTTCAATTATCACACATAGGATAATTAGGAGAAGAGTAAGTGGCCCATTATCCACACATCTTTTTGACAAGCCAAAGCTTTTCAATTTTTCAATTTTTATTATTAGGACTAGGAACGGGTGTCAGTAAGAAAGGTAGTAGCCCCTGCTTCCCTTGCGTCCTTGTGACAATCTTGGGTTTTCATCTAAAATATTTCTCACAGCACTCGTGTTCCATCTCCCTATATGCTCACATAGTGTAATTAGTAAAGAAGTAAGTGGACCATTATCCACACATGATTTATTTTCTTGCAAGGAACAATCATAACATAGCATAATTAGGTGAGTTGTAAAGGATCATTGCATGATCCACATTGCTTCACACTCTTGTATGCTAACAAGTTCACTTTCACACACTTTCACTTCAGACACTAAGCTCATCTAAACTTTGTATCAAGGTTATCCACCTTTTGGAATCCCGATACTTAGTTTCTTTGAAGCTTACATTTTTCACACCATAAGTGAATAAGCCTCTTTTGAAACAACTCTAATACTTGAACACACTAAATTCCCCACACGGGTCAAAAAATAAATTTATATTTTAGGTTAGGACTATTGGGGGTAGGCATCCCCATAAGCCTCCATGGTTATGTACATATTTTGAAACATAAAATTTTTCTTATGGGGTGCTTAAAATCATTCATCATCCCATGGAAAAGAATAATCAGACGCACCACAAAATCGATTCAGAGGGGGTTAGGCTTAGGTATCAGTGTGTTTGGTTCTCTACGAGGCTACCCAATTCGTCTAGGGCTTCACATTTTTTACTGACTACTAAGAAGATCAAGACTTGACTACCCCCGTGGGACGAAGGTAGCCTTCGTGGCCAAAATTTTAGGGCATCTTTCCCTATAGGTAGAGGTGTGAGAAGCATTAAAATCTCTCGATACCTTGCTTGATTCTTTGTTGATAGAAGTGTCACTAGTACTTCCGAGACATGTTCCCATTACCATTCCATAATAATCTTCGCAAGGCCCAGTTACGTTTTTAGTGGAAAGCACATATAGGTCTTTTAGAATTTTTTTTAGCATAGTGAAACAATCAAAACCTTTTTCTTTTTTGATTGATCACATAGAATTATTAATTTGGAAGATCAGTGACAAATTCCAACCATGGGATGATATTCCTCTTTTCGAAAGGACTAATCTTGACTATTGAAGCACTCAATTTGGACAAGAGAGTGTATTTTTAAATTAAGCCTCACATGTGCATATTTGATCAGGTCAACCCAAAAGATAAATTTATTGCCCTTGGAAGGCTTTAAATATAATTTAAGTGACCCACATTTGGATAATCATCTTGGATCATTCTTCTTCTTTAATTGATTTGGCTTGCACATGTCTGAGATAGTTCGTGGAAAGTTGGCTCCCACAAGTCCGAGATTGCAGCTTCCAAAGCTCACACATGTCTAGGGTTTTTGGCTTCTGAACACAAGCATGACACAAGAAAATTTTGATCATAATTGCAAGATTGTGGGCTCATGTGTGCGCTTGGATGGTTTCCACCACGCGCACATCACTCTCTGGGTGCGGTTGGGACTTAGGGCTTGGTTCATTAATTGACCGCATATTTTCACTTGTTAACCGCAGGGTTTGGAAATTGACCGCAGAGAGTGACAGTTTATTACATGCTTCTCAAATATGGTTTTGATTATTTGCATTCATAGGTTCATCTTATGACATTGTTTAAGTTTATTTGGTTAGATAGTTGTACAGATGAAGATATGGATCATTGTACTCTATTTTGTTGAATCATTCAATGAAAATCTAATAAGAAGAAGAATTTGAAAGGATTTTTCCCTGGTCTCCAACCAATCCTAGTGTCTCTATGTGTGAATGTTTTTTTTCTATTGTTCCTTTATGTTCCACTACATTGATGATGATATTGTCTTTCTATATAGTTGCATAAGTTGTTGAATAATTATGTAAATCTGAATAATGTTATGATTCTATGGGGTGAATTCTATGTGTAAGTGATGTATTAAAATTATCAAAGAAAAGAACAATATAGCCCTGAAGAAAATTTAACATGGTTTTAGAGTTGGGTTGAAGAAAATTCATTGAGATCACCCCTATCAAGACACCTTTGATGGAAGCATGAGAATATAGAGGAGACCTAAAAGAATACTAGGGTTCAAAGGAAACCCTAGGAAATTTGGTTATTAGGGTTTGATGGATATCATGAGCTTAGAGTTTGGAAGAAACATTGGTTTATGGAAAATATTGGAGACATGAAATATAGAAACCCTAGCATGATCAATGTGAAGATGTTCAAGCACTTGTGACAAATTTGATGAAACCCAAGATGTGATTGTCTCTATTAGTCTTGGTTGCAGATGAAGTGGTTGAATATATTGACGACAACAATGTTATATGGTAAATGTACAATCATGACTCTTGAAGGTTGGTTTAAGAGGGAGTTGATCTCCTCTCATTAAAAGATAAGTACCTTTTAGATTTATGTTACCTCTTTGTGATTCTATTCCTATTTGAGTTTGTTTTTTTAATTATTACTTATATTTCATGAATGTATATTTAAGTATTTGGACACTTCTAACCTCCTGATGACTTGTGATAAGTGGATCCTTCTTGAGGATCATGGCTAGTGTAGGAAGAGAAGAACTAATGATGGAAAAGGAAAAGAGGCACCTGATGAAAAGTTGACAAAGTGCTCCAAGCTACCAATGTCAAGGTGCACAGGTATCATAATAGTACAAGGTATATATGATGTATTGTTTCAATGTTATATTTCAACTCCAATATTAGATGGCAAGGTAAGCCCTAAGGTATGATGAGAACATCACATTCATAAATGGCTCATGAATGCATATGAAAGAAAGTTTGATTTTTATTACTTATGATGAGATGGTGCACTTAGTAATGGACAAGTATTTTACATTCTATTAAGTCAGGGTAAAGCTACATAGAAACATTGATTTTTGATATATTAGTCTATTGGATATTTGGAAAAGCATCTCAAATTTTACACATGATGGATTTCCTAGATGCATTGATCTTGATATTATTGATAATGTTTGTCTCAAGAATGATAACCATGATTATAGAAGTATAACAATAATATTGTTGCTCAAGATCCCCTTATTAACCTTGGCTTAGTAATTTTGACAATGTAGTAAATTTGGATGCCCTGACTTGATAGACTAATCTATGTTGTGTTCATGATATTTAAGGTATGATGATATACCTGTCAGTTGTCCCGATCATATGACTCTAACCCTTGAGCTAAGCATAAAAGTGCGGTTATGCCTGTAGGTCACAAAAATTGAAGTTTTAAGCATAAAATAAGGAATGCACCAAGAGTATGATAGTTCTACAGATATGGAGCAAACATCAGAAAGTTCTATAAGCAGGGAAGTTTAAATGTTTGACCTTATATAGAGATTGTGAATGTGTTGACTAAGCCTGTTTTTGCAGGGGACTTGAATATGCATGTTATCATTAAAGCTACTAGTATATGTCAATATTTGATAATAATATCAAGGGTGTGACAAGATTTGTCTTGTTGGCTTGTCTTAGTGAGCATATTGGCTTGGATGATTGATGATGCTTTAGAAATTTGACATGATTCTTGATGGTTCATAGATATGTTTTTGGCTTATGGATTATTTGAATTCACAGTGATAACAAGTCAAAATTTTGATATGATTTGGTACTTGATGGCTGATGATTTGCCTTGATGATAATGTTATGTTGGCATAGTGACTTTCAGTGATTAATGTTGGCAATGATTTTGTATTGAATTCATTGGATTGGGCACATTAGTTGTAATATAAAAGGTTTTGATTTAGTATGCATTGATCTCACAATGAATGGATGAAACTTATATTTGTGCTTGGTATATGCATTTGCATTTAGTGACTCATGTTATGATCATAAGGATGGCTTGATAAAGTTGATTGGATAGTGCTTGGTATATAAAGGTTGTTGCAACTTGATATTTGGATGTGATCTCTACCTAATAGTTTGTCACAATGATGATTTTGATATTAGTTTTGATTCGACATCTAAGGCTTGATAAGTTGACTTAGTTGATTTGATCACATAATATTAATTTATGTAAAGCTGAGCATATTGGTTTGGTAAAGTTTCATATTTGCAGATAGCATTGTATGGTTTGAAGCTAGGTCCCCGAGCCCGATATGTCTACATTGATACTTACCTCGTGAAGTTAGGAAGATGTGAAAATCTAGCAGCCAGCTCATAAAATAGAAGAATAGATAGATAAACAAATTCAAAATAAGCCTCTTTGAGGGGGAAACCTCCTTTACATTACACAAATGAATAATTATTGGATGTTTCAAATAAAAAAACCTCCTTTATATATATAGGAGTCAAAGGGGTCACAATATAATCAGAGCCGACATAAAAATAATAATGTAAGGACACAACAATAACAATAGTGGGCTTCTACGGGGTACAAAAATAACAATAAGGGGTCTACACTAATAAAAATAAGGGAATACACTAGTATTATAGGGACCTAACATGCCCCTCCCCTTCAAAAAAGTGTTGTCCTCAACGCTTGAGTAGTTATGGATGCTTATGTATAAAATTCTCATCCTCCCATGTGGAATCTTCCTCGAGTAAGTTCTTCCACTTGATGAGATACTCTGAAATTGTTTGATTTCGTAGTTGTCGAGTTCTTGTTTCTGTGAATACTTTAGGATCCAATATGTTTTTTCCTTTCTCATCAAATTTTGGCAATATTGTTTGAACTAGGATCTTGTCACCTATAACCTTCTTCAAGAATGAAACATGGAAAACTGGGTGCACTCTCCAATTTGTATGCCATAGTACCAATCTTTTGCAACACCTTGTAAGGACCATAATTCTTTGGTGATAATTTATTATCCTTCTTAGCTTGCTTGAGGGACATTTGTTTGTATGGTTGTAGCCGTAAAAATACCCAGTCACCTACATCAAAACTTCTTTCACTGCAATGTTGATTTTCTTGTTGTTTCATTCTATTTCGTGCCAAAGCAAGGTTATCGTTTAAGATTTGGTAAACTTATTGTTGATGCTCGATGTGATATTCCACTGCTTGAACCTTGGAATTTTCTCTTAAAGATGATGTGATGGATGGTGGATGATATCCATAAAGTGCCATAAATGGGGTCATTTTCGCTGCAGTATGGAAGGAAGTGTTATACCACCATTTAGCCAGACATAACCACTTGACCCATTTTGTGTGTTTATTAGATACAAAGCAACGAAGATATCCTTCCATAAATTTGTTCACTATCTCAGGTTTGCCATTCGATTGAGGATGATAAGATGAGCTATGAGCTAATTGAGTAGCCATACAAGAAAATAATTTCGTCCAAAAATTTCTAGTGAAAATAGGATCTCTATCGCTTATAATAATCTTTGGGTTTCTATGTAACTTTTGAATTGTTTCCATAAATGCAGTAGCAACTGTACTAGATTTAAATAGATGAGATAATGCACAAAAGTGTGCATACTTGGTAAGTCTATCAACTACCACCATGATGACACTTCCGACTTGGGTAAACCTGTAATAAAATCCATTAAAACCTCTTCCCAACATTGACTTGGAATGGATAAAGGCTGTAACATAAACAAGGTTTTAATTGTCTCAACTTTATTTTGTTGGAAAACCAAACATTCTGCCAAAAACTTTTGAATATTAGATTTAAGGCCATCCCAAAAAAATCCTTTTTAACCCTGTGGTTGTTGGGTGCAGGAATTACACTTAAGTAAACTCCTCAACACTTAAATTGTCAACCTGGGGGATTCGTAAACTTAGAGACGAACCACAGGCAATGCTAGAGATGGTATGAATATTTCTAATATCAACTCCTACTTTCTTTAAAGGAAAAATTGCAGAATCAAACTAAAGAGGAAAAGGGCAATTCGAACTATCAAAATAATTGAAAGATGGAATAAGAAGAAAAATACTTGCAAAAAAGATTCAGAAAAAAAAGAAGGCAATTACTCTAGCTGACTATGGATTAACTACTAAGAATGGTTTTCTTTAGCGAAGACACCTTAGCAGTCTTCAACAGATGGGCCCCTTCAATCCTGCTTATGTAAAGATGTCCTTCTCATAGGAATCGATCTTGCAGTAGTGCAGTCTGCTTGCACTAGTGCATGAATAGCAATTTATGCAGAAGGTGAAAGTAATTTCTTGTACTAAAAGTGCTTTTCTTTGTGAAAGGGCTTTGATCTTTCTCAAGTGCAAAGCACTCAAATCTAGTATCAAGAAATTGTTTCTTGTACCTTATCGGACCTTCTTACACTTTAACTTTTTAATTCTTGAAATCAATTCTTAATTATTGCAAGTGTTATGAAACCAGATTGCATATCAAAAAGATGAATGTCTGTAGAAATGAAGAAACAATATTTTTCAAGCTATCCTGTTATGAAATATTAACGAAAACAAGAAAGCTGTAAGAAGTAAACTAAAGAGGCTTACTGCATCACACTATTTAGCACTGGTGCAAGAATAGTTCTCCTGCTCGGACCAGGGGAAAACCAAACCAATCATGTAGAAAGTGAATAGCACACCAACCTGCACTAGTGCAGGTAATTTCTTCTGCTCAAACTAGGCAGGGAAAACCAAACCAACTGTGCAGAAAGCGAATAGCACACCAACATGCACTAGTGCGGGTAATTTCTCCTGCTCAAACCAGGTGGGAAAACCAACTCAAAATCAGATGCATAAAAGGAAATTTAACTACTTCAAGCTACATATTTGCTTCCACTTAGACGTAAATTCAAATGCTCTAAAGTAAATCACACTTGATAGTTCAAAAACATAAATTACAAGATCAGAAAAAGAGGGAAAACAAGTTGAGTTGGCTGGGCCCTAGCCAACCAGCGTGAATTGATTCATCAACTATTAAACATAAACAATAAAATTCATGAAGCGTAAGGCATAGCTCTTCTTATTAAATCATCAAAGCAAGTACATGCGTGATTATATATCCAACCTAGATTTGGGCGATAACAAAAACGCAGACTTGTTACTGCCTTCCTAGTTTTATTCTCTGTTCTATACAATTCTATCAACCATTAAGCATCTCGTCTTATTTACATTTTTTCTTATATAGATCCTTGGCCAAAGGCCAAAAGGATCGTTTAAATTGTTACATAGCCGATTGTAGAATAAGCTTTCGTTACAACAAAATACGTAACTGATTACAAAAAAAGCTTTCGTTACACCAGATTACATAACCGATTGCAAAATAAGCTCTCAGCCTCCACAATTAGATATTTTAATAGAACAGGTCGTGGCTATCTCCAGCTGTTCGTTCCACCTAAGTCCAATCTCAGCTACTCTAGATTGACTTGCTATTATAACTGGGACTTGGCTACCTTTAGATATGTTCTGTTGTTCGTGGCTAAGGTAGTACAAAATTGGGCGACAATCTAAGAGATTTGGATTTTCCGCCAAGATTTGTTGTGCTGGCACTGGTGTGATATCTGGTCTACACTTAAAATCAACAGTCAAGGTGAGCATTTAACTATTAAATAACATAGGAGGTAACGGTAAGTTACAAAAGTAATTCTAAGTAGGAAATCACATAATAAATAGTTGGTAAATGCTAAGTTAAATTAAAAAATGTAAAATATGAAGTTAATGCAAAATGTGTCATCGTTCTCGCATTAGTGCAAGATGAGGGCGCATAATATAAGTAAAACAGGGTGTTGCACAAAAAATTGTCACCTTGACATTCTGCAAACTGTGTGAGTCCATTACCACTCATACTTTCCTCCTTTGCAAGTCTTAAGCCTCAGTTCCTCATATCAAGCCTTGAAAATAAGAGAAAGCCCTCGAAAGTCTCTAAAACTCTGGTTCCACACTTTCTCTTTGCATTACCTGCGGTCCTGCACCTAATGGTCATGGCTCCCGCGCACCTGAATGCTCTGACTCTGTGTTATGGGTGCGGACCCCTGTAAAAGTTAAAAAGGCGTGAGTATATTCTAAAAAGCTCACTTTCAGTCATTTCTAGAAGCTTCTGGAAGGAATCTTGAGGTGGCAAGTTTGCTCTCTTAAGGCTCATGCATCCCATACCTTAAGGAGCTAACCCCTTGATGTGAGGAGCTTATCCCTTTGAAGGAGGACTCTATCCCTTCATAGGTGGACCTGTAACCTCCTCCTCTGCACTATAAAATGAAGCATTGAGCTGATTACTTAGGAGGTTGAAAGTTGAATATTTTTGAGGTGAAATGTTGCTGGAACTTAGTATTTTTAGTTGAGTTTTTATGAGGAAAGATTACATACCTATAATATCTAATTTGAAGGAGTGCAATGCTTGTCAAAGTAAAGGAAATTCCTGTTTTGGACCCCAGGAAGAGCTTGTTCAACATCAAGGCTGAAAAGGTTGTAAGGTTCTTCTACTTCAAAGTTAATACAAATAAGTTTGTTTTTCTCAATAAGCTATTGATGTATGGTTTATTTTATGGATTCCTTGATCACCATAATAGACATGATTTATGATATTTGCTATACATGTGCTATTTAATGTTTGCTTGTTTGTGATTGCAGGTTCTCAAAGATATCTTTTTCAAAGGATTGAAGGATGGATACTACAAACAAGCATTGGATCTAAGGTAGGGTCTTAACATCTCTATAGTATTTTTTTATAAATCACATATGTCTAGAGAAAGATAAATTTGTTTGTCTGTTTGTTGCTAGACTATATTCTGATACTAGGGAGATCGGTTTTGTCTGCAACATCAATTTATCTGGCCAACAAATTGGCGACTCCACTGGGGATTTGAATTTGGTTTTTGGTTTTCCTTTGTCTTTGACTTGAGAAACTTGTTTTCGTTTTTGGTTTTTGATTGATGTATGTTGGCTTGGTTAGTTTTTAGGATTTGATTAATTTTTGTTATTTTCGAAGTTTTCAGGGGACTGCACTTTCTCTTTACAGACAGTGCACGCATCTCCGCACTCTTTCTTTAGTAAACAGAGCGGTACTGCACCTGGTTCTTTTGGAAGCCTGCGGCCTTATAATTTTTTTTGAAAACCTAAAATGTTTTCTTCCAGTTAAGTTTAGGTTTCATTTAAGGTTTTTAGTGTCTACCCAGATCTGCATTCATCCTATCAAAAACCTCTTGTGAGTGAGTTCCGATGGTATTTTTGTTTTAGATGATTTTCTAGAAGTTTTGCATGCCTGGAGTGGTTTTCACTTGGTCTCTACAGTGACTCAAAGATCAGAACCTTGAGAAACCTTAGATTACCCTAGTGTCTTTTCATCTTCTTGATGAGTCTGACTTGGTTGTGAAATCTATCCTTTGTGAGAAATATATTTAGTTTTCTACTTGCAAACCTTTGAATAAGCTTTGTCATAAGTTTTGAACTTCATTTTTATAAAAGAAAACATATCTGGATGCTTTTTGATTGATTTGTTATTCTGAATGAATGAATCCTTAGTTTACTGAACAACTAAGTAAAACATCCTAAAAAATAATTTATGCTTTTATTTAATTAGGTTTTTAGAAGTTTTTAGATCTCAATATTAATTTTTGTAGTTTTGAGTGTTTTGTAGATCTCTTTTGAAGTAAATTGTTTTTTGTAGTTTTGAGTTTTGAAGAAGGAAAGGGATTTATTGTGAGCATTAATTAGTAGTCTTGTTTTGAGTTCTTATTGAAAAAGACAAAAATACTTTCTTTTCATTTACATGTTGAAAGAAGGAATTGTTTCTGAAAGAATTGCATTCTCAAACTCTTTCTTTTAGCTAGAATTTTATTGAAGGAAAAATGAATTGTTTATCATTTTAGGTGCATTTTTTAGTGTTTTTGGGGTCGAGTCTTCACACCATCAAAGTTTCATTTCCATACCTATTGACTTAAAGAACAACCCATAAAAGAAATGCTTAATTAAAATTGATCTAGCAATCTTTTTTTATTTCTAGGGCTCTTATCACCAATATAGCTTAGGCTAGTATCTTGGAGTAGGGAGTAATTAACTCTCCAAGATAGTTAAAACAAACAAGTAGCTATATCTTGTGGTAGGAAATAAATCCAATTGTAATTGATACATTCTGGGAAGCTTCTCTTGAAGGAGTCAATCACGAGATCATGTCTGAACCTTTGAGACAATCAAGTCTGTTTCATTGGGAAAGATAGAAGATTTGTGCGTATTATAAATGGTAAACCTCGGATTAACTATTATCGAGGAGCTTGGGGTCACTTGTTGGCAAACCTCGGATTTATCATGTCGAGGAGCCTTCAAGGGGATCGAGCTTTGTTACTTTGCCCTTGCGCACAGATCGAATCGTAGACTATTCCCCCAGTTGTATTTGTTGCTGTTGGTAACCTTAGTGTCCATAAACTTAAGATTATTTCCTAAGGTGACGGTGAAGGACAGGTCTCACTGTACCTAGAGCAGACGCCAACTAGAATCACTTGGACTCTCTGGGGGGTTCTCTTCACTCGAGATGGTTTTGTGAAGAAACTTGTGCCAGTCTGTTTCATTAAGTAGGTTGTTGAGGTACCTGTTCTAACTGCCCTATCTGTATTAAAATTCTACGATGTTGGATTTCATCACCAACTAGTGTTTTTAGTACGGGAAGTTACTGTTTGTGTGTGGTTTGAACTCTTAGATTTTTTTGGCATGTGATTTAGTTGTTTGTTTCTTTAGACAGTTTAGTTGGTTTTATTGAAATTTTCTTTGTTTGTGTGTGATTAATTAAATATTTAATCGTGGCTGAATTACCAAGACAATTTCATAGACTTCAGGGGAAACCTCCTGAGTACACACCAAGTCAGCTTAAAGGGCTACGAACTCTTGTATCACCTAGTGACAGTAGAGTTGGATCACCAGAAGCCGGAGAGTCATATTTAATTGTTCATCCTGATTATCAAATACAAACAATAGAGTATATTTCTAAGCCAATTTCATTTTCCGAAGTTATTGGTAGTATTTCTCCTACCAGTGAATTAGCTGAAGAACCTGAAATTTCTAAGCCTGAAACTGAACTTGCTACTACTCCAACTTTAGGATTTGCTTCTCCAACTTCTAGTGGTCCTGGTTCACCCAAGGTAGGAAATATCATTACCCAAAATCTTCCTTATGGCCTCATTTCTATTGAAGAACTTGTCAGTCCGGATGAAGACGTAATTTTTCTTGAAAATCAACCAACTTTAAATCTTAGGGAGTGTGAAACAATATTCTACAGTCCTTTTAGGAGTGACGCTTGGTATGTATCATTGAATTTTTTTTTAGAAAACCCGGGTCTTAGTTTTTCACCACCTCAAATTCCTTTTCATCCTACACCAATAGGTTACTATCCTCCATTGAATATGTCAAGACAGTCATCTATGTTTTCCCAAACACTGGAAACATTTTTATATGGCGGTCCTTCTGTTCCTTCGGGGTACTAGTCACTTACTGGTACTTTTTAAGGAGCATCTCCTCAACCAATTGAACATGAGTTATCAACTAGTAATAATGGAGCTCAAGCGTTGAGCACAAAAGAAATCCTTATGATGTCTGGTAGTATTCCAAATCCTCAACCTCAAGGTAGTTAGTTACCGCTTGGAGGGCAACCCCAAGGTAGTCAATTACCACCTGGAGGGAAACCTCAAGGTAGTCAGTTACCGCCTGGGGTGCAACCTCAAGGTAGTCAGTTACCGCCTGGGGGGCAACCTCAAGGACAATACATACCTTCATGACAGTACATACCTCAAGGTCAACCCCAGACTCAGTACATACCTCAAGGTCAACCCCAGTTTCAATACATACCTCAAGATCAACCCCAGTTTCAGTATGTGCCTTAGGGTTATCAACCTCAAGGTCAATACCCAACTCAAGGTTTCCAACCACCTTCTGGTCAACCATTTTTACAAGGAGCTGGAAATGTATCGCTTAATTATCAGCCCTACATTCAACCTGGTTATGGTCCTCCATATGCACAACCTTTTATGGGTCCATACCCCGGAATGAATATGGTTTGGGATCCATCTCAAACTCAACAGACTATTCAACCTAATGTTGGGAAATCCTTTGCCTAATAGTTAATCAAACTATATTGAAAGTCTTCAGCCGGTTTCTAGGTATTAGCTTTGGGTCAATTGCCACCAAACCATCTGCAGTGTCATTATGTGTTCAAGATATCAGTTCAAATAAGCCATTCATTTGCAAAATATCCATCATCCATTTTGACCATTCCTGAGTCAGTCCTTGCCAATATATTTTATTCAAAACTTGATCTATGATTTCGTGTTGTGGGCTTGTCTACGACAGATTGCTTTCTATCGACTTCAGCTCATTATCTAGAAAGATGATCTAGAAATCATTAGTACCTTGAAATATGCATGCCCTAATGGCAAGTTTCTCGCCTTCGACGATAGGTTGCATCATTGACCTTCGATCAAAGGATTCTAAGACATGTTCGACATCAGCTCATTTATTCACATTTCATGGATTGTAATGAGTACTTTGAGAGCCATTGACATTACTGGTGGTTTCTCTCACACTTGTTAATAGTTCACATCATTGACTGGTAATCAAGTGGTTTCTACCATGTTCAACTTCGACACATTTATTCACATGGATAGAATCGTACTAGTTCGGGAAGAAAAAATCAAGACCCTGGATCTAGTTTCTACCATCCAGGCTGTGAGGAATTTTGTTATTCATTATACTGTGGACTATTCAGAAGCAGATGGCTGCACCCATACTGTGTCTACATATGTATATGCTCTTGACGTATTACAAACTCATTCCTATATGAGAACAATTTAGTCAGTTTTCTAGTCAGTTTTGATCTGAGTATGGGAATGCCTACCTCAACGATGATATGTTCACATATATATATTTTGCATTGAGTGTTTTTACAGGTTCCGACTGGGGTGTCCACAGGATGATCCTTGAAATGATAAAGTACTTCGCTCTTCATACATGACAAACTCTATCTTCATCTATTACAAACTTCGCACTTTAGGGGGAAATCTGTTGTACAAAAAATTGTCACCTTGACATTCTACAAACTGTGTGAGTCCATTACCACTCATACTTTCCTCCTTTGCAAGTATTAAGCCTCAGTTCCTCATATCAAGCCTTGAAAATAAGAGAAAGCTCTCAAAGGTCTCTAAAACTCTGGTTTCACACTTTCTCTTTGCATTACTTGCGGTCCCGCACCTAATGGTCCTGGATCCTGTGCACCTGACTGCTCCGTCTCTGTGTTATGGGTGTGGACCCCTGTAAAAGTTAAAAAGGCGCAATTATATTCTAAAAAAATCACTTTCAGTAATTTCTAGAAGCTTCTGCAAGGAATATTGAGGTGGAAAGTTCGCTCTCTTAAGGTTCATGCATACCATACCTTAAGGAGCTAACCCCTTGATGTGAGGAGCTTATCCCTTTGAAGGAGGACTCTATCCCTTCATAGGTGGACCTGTGACCTCCTCCTTTGCAATGAAGCATTGGGCTGATTACTTGGGAGGTTGAAAGCTGAATATTTTTGAGGTGAAATGCTACTGGAACTTAGTCTTTTTAGTTGAGTTTTTATGAGGAGAGATTACATACCTCTAAGAGCTCATTTGAAGGAGTGCAAGGCTTGTCAAAGTAAAGGAAATTCCTGTTTCGGACCCCAGGAAGAGCTTGTTCAACATCAAGGCTAAAAGGGTTGTAAGGTTCTTCTACTTCAAAGTTATTACAAATAAGTTTGTTTTTCTCAATAAGCTGTTGATGTATGGTTTATTTTATGGATTCCTTGATCACCATAATAGACATGATTTATGATATTTGCTATACAGGTGCTATTTAATGTTTGCTTGTTTGTGATTGCAAGTTCTCAAAGATAACTTTTTCAAAGGATTGAAGGATGACTACTACAAACAAGCGTTGGATCTAAGGTAGGGTCTTAACACCTCTATAGTATTTGTTTATAAATCACATATGTATAGAGAAAGATAGATTTGTTTGCCTGTTTTTTGCTAGACTATCTTCTGATACTAGGGAGATTGGTCTTGTCCGCAAGATCGATTTATCCGACCAACACAGGGGTAAATAGTTATGATTTAGGAAGGGAAAAATGGTCAACAAGGATGCAAATTAGGGAACTAACATCCTCCCATCCCTAAGCTATTGTGTGTCCTCACACAACTCTTTACCTTTGCAAAAAACTTCAAAATTCTGAGCACTCCAACTCAATCCTGTTCTAGCATGTTTTCCTTAGGCTGCATTGTTTTAGCCTTCTTCTTCTTTATGTGCCTTAACTTCTTTGCTACCTTTTTCAACCACCTGAAACAGTGTCCAACCCGATATTTCCAAAATCTGACCTTTCTTTTCTTTTGTTTGAGCTCTGCCATTAATTCTTCTCTGCTTTGTTCTTTCTCCTCCTGTGCTTTGGTCACAAGTTGCTCCAAGTTTTTCACTTGGAGCTCTAACTCAGCTATTCGAGAAGCAAGACTCACCAATTATTTTCCTCCCTCTGTCTCAGTAGGGGCTGTCACCTTTTCATGGACTTCCGTATCTGCCATGGTCATATCAGGGAATTCTTCTTCCTGTGGTCCCTCTTTTTCCAGGTCTCCTTCCTTCTAATTTTGCCTTTTCTTTTTCAAGTTCTTCTACCTCTTCTTCTTGCTCTAGTTCTTCTTCTTCCTCCGGTTCTTCTTCTTCCAGTTCTTCTTCTTCCTCTAGTTCTTCTTCTTCCGGTTCTTCTTCCTCTGGTTCCTCTTCTTCTGGTTCCTCCTCTCCTATCTCTCCTTCTCTTGCGTCTTATTTTTCTTCAGCTCCTCCTTCTGTCTTCTATTCTTCCTCTCGAGCCGGTGCTTCTTCTTGTACTAGTGTAGGATGGGTTCCATACCCTGTGGGGGTTGTGGTTCTTTACCTACATCAGAGAGTTTACTCTTCCTATGGGACATTTTGATAAAAATCTACCAGCAGAGTATCATCCCCGACTTGTGCAATATTCACTGCGTCTGCAAGGACCGACAGATTGTCGTGTTCTGAGGCCTGTGCCTATGTAGAAGGGGTTTCTTCAGCAGTTGCGCCAACTATTTCCTTAGTGGAAGACAAGGTCTTCTCTTTTGTCGATTTCTCTGACCACTTCCTTTTCGCACTATTGTGAGAATGACTTCCCTTTTTGCTTCTGTTCGGGCCCTTGCTTGTACTAGCAGGGGCCTCTGTCTTCTTTTCCTCGGCTAACTCTTCGTGCAGCTGTTTCAGCAACTCTTCCCATGACATACCTTCACTCTCCAACTATTTTAGGACCAAGATCTTGATCAAGCCGTGATGGTATAACCATGTATCGGCCTGGTCTTCCCTTCCATCCTGTACACTTTGAGCCATATTCTCCAGGATTTTGAGAAAGAAGTGAGGGAAGTTCATCCTCCAACAAATATGCCAGCCTTCTTCAAAGTGTTGCAACATTCTGAAGTGATACACCAAAGTGCGGGTGTATCTCTCTTCGTAGGTCATGAATTTTTGCAAAATAAACAGGAGGTCTTGCCATTGACCTAACAGGGCTTTGCGTGGGACTCCACATTTCCAGTTCACCTCTATCTTTTTATCCTTGACAAAACATTGCCAACGTTTGCTTTCCAGCTTCTGGTTTTTGAACCACTTTTCTCCCGTATTCTTCAAACTCGATGTTGCTGCTATAAATTTCCTCGTGACTTTAAATTTTAGCGGCCCAATTCTCACTTGGCTATTCTTAAAACTTTTTGCAAATTGTAGGGCGACCTCTCTGTCATACCCGTCGAACTTCTGCAGGAACAATGCAAGACTGGTGCGATATTCAGCAGTTTGCTCAATTTTGTAGAGAGACAGGGGTTCATTTCGGACAGGCGGCATTACTGCTAGTAGCTGTGAGCAGTTGAGCTCTGAGACTTTGTATGCAATACTGGGGAATTGACCTTCACAAATAAAAATATAATCATTCATCCACCGTATCTCCGATTTACTTGCTGTAGATACTCATCATTTTCTGGTTAGGCCCAATTGGTACGCTCGGCGGCAGTTTAATGGTTAAGTACAATGATAATCACAGTGAAGGGACGTTTAGGATAAATGGAGGAGTGGGGGAATTATGAGTGAAAGACATTTCAAGTCATGGCGGAGCGGGGTAGATTATATGAAAGCAACGATTAACACACTTCTTACATTTCTTCATAATTACAAAAAAGACTTAGCATTCATTACAAAAAGATCATGATTTCTACTTAAAAAATTTATACTTTTAACTAATTTCCTCTTAGGTAGTAGAATAGCATAAATACTCATTGATGACATGAAAATTTGTCACATAATTTTCCATAATGACTGTTTTGTTATGTCATATGATAACTTGTACTATGTTGATGACAAAGTGCATGCTCGTACTGATCTTTGTATTGCTTAAATCATATCATTCTGTTGGTACTTTTCTACTCATGTTATCACATAGGACAACATGCTTTCACTAGTGCAAGCATAATATTAAGACAAAGAATTAAAATATAGGCTGGATTTCACATGATTTCCTCAACTTTGTTCTGAAGTTTGCTTCGCCCTTTCTGATGTTTCTGAGCACATCCTTTTGATCTTCTTATGCAAGATCCTACAATAAACTCATGAGGGAATAAAGGAGTGGGAAAGTGGAATTTTTAGAACAGGAAGGAATTCTGTTACAGGGATTCTAGGAAAGTACCAAAAGAGGGAATAAATAGAAGTGGGATAGGGAAAAAATTCAGGGTTAAAGTGGGATTTCCTCGAAGCGGGCAGGGAAAACTTAGAAGAATGCGGGAAGGTCACTATTCTGGGATCAAAGAAGAAAACTGAGGGAGTATTACGAAAGTGGAATATGAAGAAAGACAAAAATTTTTCTGGAAAATTTGCTTGCACTAGTGCAAGAAAAATAACTGCAGCGAAAATTAAGCGTTACTTGAATAAAAAATATCCTTGCTAATTACCCTAACTGTATAAAGGTTGGTTCTGATGAACCTGCTTCTACTTGGTGGTAGCTTAGCACATCTAAAGATCAAGCAACATTTTCTTTTTATTAGGAATTTTCGATCTTCCTACCAGCAAGCTAGTTTTCAGGTTGATCTTTCTGTAATTATGTCAATGAACTGATTTTCATAATTATAGGAAAAGATTTTTCTTTATATATATATATTTTATTTCTTTCTTATTGTATTTTATTTTTTATTTTTTTTATTTTTGAGAAGAAGAAAAATTCATGTCTCCAACAAGTTGGTATTACCATTTTCCACTACCATCCCAAATTGTTGTTGGACTTGTTGTGAAAAACCTTTCTTAGTAAGTGGCTAAAAGTACTTCTTTAATTTGTGTCCATTTACTAAGAATACTGAATCTTGTCCATCAATAGTTTTAACTTCAACTGCTCCATTCTTGAATACTCAGATCACTTCATAAGGTCCCATCCACCGTGTATGGAATTTCCCTTTAAAAATGTTAAATCTAGAATCATAAAGGAGCACCCAATCGCCTGGTTGGAACTGCTTTTTCTAAATAAACTTGTCATGCCATCTCTTACGTTGCTGTTGAATTAGTATGTTTTGGCTGAACAACATCCCTTCGAAATTGATCTAGCTCATTTAATTGAAGAAGACGCTGTTGTTGTGCCTCAAAGAGATCTAGTCCTAACTGGACTGCAGTCCTGAAAGTTTTGATCTGGAATTCAATTGGTAACAGAACTTGTTTTCCATATACTAGCTCATATGGAGTATGTCCCGTGCTATTTCTCCAAGTGGTTCTGTATGCCCACAAAGCTTCTGGTAATCTTTTAGCCCAGTCTTTTCGATGCATATGGACTGTCTTTGTAAAAATGGACTCGATCACTTTGTTTATAGATTCCACCTGGTCATTTGCTTGCGGGTGATACGGTGTGGAATTCCTGTGCCGAATCTTGTATTGCTCCTTTACACCCTGTACCATATTAGAAATAAACTGCCGACCATTGTCAGAAACAATTTCTCTAGGCACACCAAATCTAGTAAAGATTTTAGTAAAAAGAAAATAAAAAAAAACTTTTTCTGTTGCAAAAGAAACAACTTTAGCTTCTATCCATTTTGTAATGAAATCTGTACAAACCAAAATATGCTTTTTACTTAATAATGTTGGATTTATTGGCCCTATAAAATCAATAGCCCATTTTTCAAATGGCTCAAGCATAAAGGAATTTCATTGGTTTGGTTAGGCTGGTCCATTCGCTAACAACTATCACAATGCTTGACATACTGTTTGGCATCCTTAAACAAGGAAGGCCAAAAGTAACCAGTGCGCAATACTTTATATGTACTCTGCTTATTAGCGAAGTAGCCTCCACAAGGTTCATCATGAGTAGATTTCAAAATCTCAAACACTTCCTTCTCTCTTACACATCTATGGATAATCAAATCTGGACCTGTGTAAAAGAGATCTCCTTGAATCTAGGAGTATGCAACACTTTTCTGAATAATATTACGCTTTTCACGAGTGGATAAGTGGGGTGGTGTTTTCCCAGTAACCAAGTAATTAGCAATGTCAGCAAACCACGAAGAATCTGTTGACATAGAAAAAAATGTTCATCTGGAAAATCATCATTAACAGGAGTTGTTTCACTAGGATTATCTAATCTAGAAAGAAAATCCACTACAACATTAGATTTCCTAGGTCTATCAACAATAGTAATATTAAACTCCCGCAACAATAGTAACCACCTAGTCACTCTACCACTAGTTAAAGGTTTATTCATCAAATATTTAATTGCGGAATGATCAGTATGTACAAATACTTCGTATCCTGTAATATAGTGTCTGAACTTATTAATTGCAAAAATCACAGCTAAAAACTCTTTCTCTGTAACTGTATAATTTAACTTAGCAGAAGACAAATTTTTACTAATATAATAAATAGCATAAGATTGTTTATTTTCCTCTTGTCCTAGAGTTGTGGCAATATCCAAATTTGAAGCATCAAAGGAAATATGAAAAGGCAGAGACCAGTTAGGACCTCTCAGAACTAGTGCCTGTACTAACTTTTCCTTCAATGTTTCAAAAGATTGTTGGCAAACTGTAGTCCAAGAAAATTCACTATCCTTAGCTAGAAGTCTAAAAAATGGAGCAACTATCTTAGAAAATTTTTCAATGAATCTTCTATAGTAACCAACATGTCCTAAAAAACCTCTTACTTCCCTTTGAGATTTGGGTGTAGGAAGATGCAACATGATTTCAAGCTTCGCTGGATCAACCTGGATACCTTTACTGGAAATCAAATGGCCAAGTACCACCCCTGCTTTGCACATCAACCTGAATTTCTTGTCACTAAAAGAAAGATGGGCTTCCTCACACTGAAGAAGTACTTTTTCTAAATTTTCAAGAGCTTCCTGAAAAGAATCACCAATCAGAGAAAATTCATCCATATAAATTTCCATAAATTCCAGATCAGCAAAAATATCCAAGACTGCCCTTTGAAAGGTAGCCAAGGCATTACATAAGCCAAAGGGAAGCACTCTATAAGCAAATGTACCCCATGGACATATAAAAGTAGTTTTATCCTGATATTTGGGTGCAATCTGTATCTGGTTATAACCACTGAAGCCATACAAAAAAAAAGTATTTCTTTCCTGCAAGGGTATCAAGTTCCTGGTCAATGAATGGGAGAGGGAAATAACCTTTGAGAGTGGATTTGTTTAATTATCGATAATCAATACAAATACGCCATCTTCCATCCTTCTTAGGTACTAGCACTAATGGAGAGATCCACTGACTATCAGAAATAGGATAGATAAAACCGACATCCAAGAGTTTCTGTACTTCTTCTTTCACAATATCTCTTAGAGTTGGATTCATTCACCTTTGGGGTTGTTGGACAGGTCGGGCTCCTTCTTGAATATAGAGATGATGTGTGCAGGTTTCAGGAGGCATACCCTTCATATCTTCATAACCCCATGCAAAGGCACTAAGATGGTTTCACAACAAATTCACAAGCTGCTCTTGCTGAGATGAGTCCAAATCTGAACTAATATACAAGGATTTACCAGGGCTAATCTCAACAAGAGTAGTATCAGGCTCAAGAGTACTCCAAATGTAGTGGTGCAGAATAATGAGGATCATGATCTTCTTGAAAATCTAGGCTGAAAATTTGGCTCAAGGGCTCAAAATTAGGCATAATGTCTAAATTATTCAGGAAGTATTGAATCTCATATTCTTCTAAGGACCCAGTATAATGATGGATAAGGGAGATGGGCAGAGTCTCGTCATCGCTACTTTGATCCAACCACAAAGTATCTTGAAGGTCCTGAATGGATCTGGCAGGGGGATATAGAGTAACTTTCTTCCTAGAGTCTCCATGTGAAATTACATATCACCAGAACGACATCCAATATATGCATCGGTGGTAGCAAGCCATGGTCGACCTAAGATCAAAGGGTGTCCTCCTACTAGGTTCTTTGGTTGAAGCACAATGAAATCAGTAGGATATTCCTAACAATATAATGAAATGATCACATCATCCAATACTCCTTCTGGCTTAATTTTAGATCTATCTGCTAATTCAAGCACAGTGGGAGTAGGGCGAGGGTGGGTTAACTGAAGTTGGTCCATGGTTACTTAGTCATGACATTAATGGTTGCCCCCAGGTCTATAAGAACATTAGAGACAAGGACATTACCAATCTGAACTGAGACAACAAGGTTTCTAGGATCAATATATTTTTCCATAGATACACATCCTATCATTAACTCTACTACCCTACCAACAAATTGAATGGTTTGGGGTTCCAATTTCTTCCTCCTAGGTTTCTTGAGACAAAGTTCCTTAATAATCTTAGTACAAATAGGGATCTCTTTGATGGCTTGAATCAAATCTATCTTAATGAAAAGATTTTGAAGCTCTGATGCCAAACTAGTCTCAGAAATAGGCTCACTTCTTTCCATAACTAGCCTCTCTGGGAAGGGAGGCTAGTTGGAAGAAGGTGGCAAGGATCCAGAGGGTAAGGGCTATTTGGTGACTAATTTCGAAGAATGGTTAGGAGGTTCCTCTTCTCCTTTCTCTTCAGCAATCACTGTGGGTCGGTTCTGATTTTCTGATGTTATAGTCCTTCCCGATCTTAACTGGATATCATGAACCCCAACTGGAATAGACTAGTACTCAAATGGTAAAGGTGGGTTTGTTACATAAATCATTTGCACTGCTTTGTTATTGTTAGGATTAGGCATAGGTTGAGCAAGCAATTGAGGAGGTAGAAAGGGTGGAGGTAAAAGTAATGGTGGATTAGAATGACTCGGCAGTTGCGGCATTGAATTTTGTGTATGAGGATATGGCTGCATAGGTGGTTGGTAGGAATATGGGGAATGAGTTGACCCTTGCCATGGTTGAGAAGGTTGTCCATGCTGATATTGATTTCCATACTGCCATTGTTGATTAGTGTTAGGATAAGAATATGCATGTGAATTATAACCAAAATAGTGTGGAGAAAATTTAGGAGCCATACCTGCACCTACCTGAGGCCAATTTCTTCTTGCTCCAATAGCATTCAAATATTCAGTTTTAGGCTACCCTCCTGTAAATACAACATTAAGTCCTGGTATGGAGGGGAAATTTTTGGTGGTATGGTCCTCTGCACAAATAACACACTTATTAGTTTCTTTTTAACTATGAGGACACTCTTTAGGCAGATGCTTATCTCTACATTTAGGATAGAAAATACATAGTGACTCTTGTTCTTTTATAAGTTTTTGCTGAAATTTTAAAGAGTCCAATTGTTTAGAAACAAAATTCGTTATATCAATTTTCATGTTTTCCATTTAATTTTCTAGTCCAATAATCATAGCATCGGTAGATTCAGTTTTTCTATTTCTATTTCGAGTTCCTCTACCAGATCTATATTGATTTCTTGAAAATTTCCTGCATAATTCACAAATTTGATCAAAAGTTTGTTGAGAGATGTCACCTTGTCCTAGCAGATTTAGATTATTTCTAGCATTATCAGTAAGTCCTCTTAAGAACAAGGTTCTAATAGTGTTGGAATCAAGCTTAAGTTTTGACCTTTGTAGAATATATAGAAATATTTCTAAGTAATCTTCAAGAGTTTCATCATCAACCTGTATGTCTCGAGTTTTGCAATATTCCTGATATTTAGAGAAATCTTCGTCTATTCCCAAGAGGTTATAGAGTTTCCACTTAGCCCCATGAACCAGTGCAAGGCTGAGTCCTTGAGGGTAGCAGGAAATAATCTTAACTTCTAAGCATCAGTTGAATAATCATAACTTCTACACAAAATATCAAACTCGAATAGAAAAGAGTCAATGTCTTGATGAACTTTACCATGAAAATGTAGGAGAGATGATGGTGAAATATTCTTCATTTGCACCACAGTATCAAGATCCACAATTGGAAACAAAAAAGCGGATTGTTCTTCGCTTACCTAATCCTGGTTTTCACTAGACCCTTCCACATAAATTTCATGATCTACCATTGTCTCTTTCTTACTCGGGACAGGCTAAACCACACCCTAGTTGTTGTCACCAGAATCAAGGTGGATTGTTCCTTCGTGATGGGTTTGATTGGGCTTCCTGCTCACAGAAGGAGACCCAATATGAGAATTGTTTTCAAAATTATTTTGGCCCTTAGTGGGCTTTGAACCCTTACCTTTCCTAGGAATTCATTTCAAAGAAGGAAAAACAACAAGTAATTTCTAATTAAAAGATGCTACCAGAAATCAATTAACACCCATAAAATTCCTTTAAAAGAAGAATCTTTCCCAAACAATGATGAAAGAAAAAAATTACCTCTATTGTACAATCATGAAATTCTTACCAAATCAAATCACCTCCCCAGAAATGGCGCCAAAATGTTGGGTGCAGGAATTACACTTAAGTAAACTCCTCAACACTTAAATTGTCATCCCGGGGGATTTGTAAACGTAGAGACGAAGCACAGGCAATGCCAAAGATGGTATGAATATTTCTAATATCAACTCCTACTTTCTTTAAAGGAAAAATTGTAGAATCAAACTAAAGAGGAGAAAGGCAACTCGAACTATCAAAATAATCCAAGGCTGGAACAAGAAGAAACATACTTGCAAAAGAGATTCAGAAATAAAAGAAGGCAATTACTCTCGCTGACTATTGATTAACTACTGAGAATGGTTTTCTTTAGTAAAGACACCTTAGCAGTCTTCAATAGATGGGCCCCTTCAATCCTGCTTATGTAAAGATGTCCTTCTCACAGGAACCGATCTTGCACTAGTGCAAGAACAACAATTTATGCAGAAGGTGTAAAGTAAAGTCTTGTACTAAAAGTGATTTTCTTCATGCAAGGGCTTTGATCTTTCTCAAGTCCAAAGAACTCAGATCTAGTATCAAGAAACTGGCTCTTGTACCTGATCTTTTCTGGTATCAGAGCCCTGCAACGTTCCTAATGGCTAGTTTAATCAGATCCTTTTCTACTCTGGAAAGACGTGTTATTACTGAAGTTGATTCTAGATCTCTTGAAAAGGACATCAATTCTAAAAAAGAATTAGAGATAGTAGAGAATCCTGAAAGTTGGAATCCTCCAACTCTTCATGCAACTGATGTTTATAAAACTCCTCTCTCTAATATCTTTAAGAAGAAAATGCTTCTAAAAGAATTGGAAGTTAAAATCAAAATCTCAGGTCCTTCTGTATAGATTGTGTCTCTCTCTTTGTTTACCATTGAAGAAATAAAAAAATTTCGCCAATATGCAAAAGATAAAAAGTATTCCTATTTACATTTTGGAGGTATAAGGATAGGTCTGGCCCCTTTTTTTAGACATGGCTTAAATACTCCATGCATATCTGAAGTGCTTGATACTAGACACCAAAACTATGATCATGCTAGAATAGGTACCATTGTTGGTAACCTATCTACTAGTTGTCAATATGGAACAATTTTCCCTGATTACTCTATTAGTCTTACAGATCCTCATCTGAAATATTGTTGGAAACTTATGGTAGGAGTTCAAGGATTATAGATGGTTTATGAAAGTGAATTTTTATCTGTAATAATTCATACATCCTTGCAGTTGACTAATACCGTCCATCCAAAATTAAAACATCCAGTGCTCAGAGATTGTGTGTCAGTTGGTTTAAACAATGCACAAGTAGAGGGAGTATCTTATGATTCTATAGGTTTACCAAACGGCTAGTATTTTTAATGCAAGTCTTTCACTCATGAAAATAAACTAGGAAGCCTAAAAAGAAGAGCTTCATTGCAAGAAGGTAAAATAAGAATACTTCAAGAAAAGCCTTCCATCCCGTGACCCATCATTCATCCGAGAAAATATGCATTACCAGTCTCAGAATCCATAGAATCCTCTTCCCAAACAGCCAACACCTCTATGCAACCTATGTTATCTTCAAATAAATTGTATATACCAGAAGTTAAGCCTTTCTTGCTGTAAATAAGATGTTTAGAATTTCTACTCCCTAGATAACCCTAGTTGAATAATGGAAATATGTTAATCGTCGCTTTGTAAAAGGAGGTAAATTACCACCAAAGACGAAATTCTATACTACTTCGTCCTCCTCCAAGAAACCTCCTACAAGAGCTGATTGTGCTCCTTTAGTTGAACACAACTCCTAAAATACAAATGATTTAGACCAGTTGTATCAAATTGGTTATTATATTACCACATGGTGTTCTTATGCTGAAAATGCTATAGATGATCTGGGTGCACAAAATGAGCTCATTCTAGCCAATCTCAAGCTCTTACATGATGAACAACAAGAAGAAAGAGCTGAGAAAGAGGTAAGGATGCAGAGGAAGGAAAGAAGAAGAAAATCTAAGCAAATCAAAGCTCAAAAAATTCTATAGATATGTCGACCCCAAATTTTTGGGATTTAGAAATGATAGCACCTCTGAAACACCTTTCAGACCAATGAAAATAGAGTCTATTCTAGAAAAGCCAAGAAAAACAAAAGCAGAAATAGTGACTCTTGAAAATGCAGCTTCTAAGTTTCCATCTTTTATCATGCCATCAATCCAAAAAGAAAATTTTGTTAAAGAAGTCCAAAAATATCCTAGAATAGAAGAAGATCTGTTTGCTTCTAATTCTAGTGGTTATATTTTGGATTTGGACAAATCAACAAATCCAATTGAATCAATTCGAATATGGTTCAGAGTGTTATACCAAATGCAAGTAACTACAAAGCTTGATAATATGTCCATATTTGTTCTAGCAGAGAAAAGAATGGCCGAAATAGTTTATGACTAGTGGATTGGACCTCCTGAGTCAGAACGACAAGCAGTCATTGTAGCAGGACTTTCTGCTGTAGAGGTACTACTGAAAACACAGTTTGTCCCCGAGGCAATAGATGAGAAGAAGCAAATTATTACAGACCTTGCTAGAATGGAACTGAAAGATTTAAAATATCTTGAAGCTTTTGGTCAAGATTTTATGGCCAAATTTTACAAAGAAAATCTTTCAAATGATTCAGTTCAAAAAATTTATTTTCTGTCAAAATTACTAGGAAATCTAGGAGATCTGATTTCTAAAGATATTGAGCTTCAAAGCAAAACAATAGATCAGATTTACTGGATAGATCTTTTATTCAGGTGTCAAGAGAAAGTCAAATATATTTGTTGGCAAAAACATGCACATGATATAACTCCCAGTGCTAATGTTTGTCGTGCTGCTTTGCCATGGACACCATTTAAGAAAAGGAGAAAACATAAAAGGTATGGGAAATTCAAGACCAAGAAAATTGTAAATCCCAAACGACCTTTTAAAAATTTCAGATTTCTAAAGAAAAGGAAACAACCGACAACCAAAAACAATTACTATTTTATATGCAAACAGGAAGGACATTATGCTCGTCCTTGTCCAAAAATCACATCTGATAAATTGAAAGCATGTGTATATATTGAAGAATTTTGTGATGATTGGTCTGTTTTACAATCAGAAGAAGAACCATCAGATGTATATATGTTAACTGATGCTTCCTTTTCAGAAGATGAAGAGTTAGTCAATTCTGTTAAGAAAATGAATATTTGTTATGATTGTTCTACTGATGAATTTTCATTTGAAGATGAAGAAGAAGAACTTCATTACAGTGAAGAATTTGAGACTGACATAGACAGTGTTGAAACCAGTGAAACAAAATATTTATGTTGGTCTCTCCCACCAAAGAAAGACAAAGGAAAACATGTTATCCCTATTCTCCCCCAGTTAAATTATTTTTGTCCATATTAGAAAAATATTGGACAAACATCTTCAATGCTAGTTCCTGAATTCAACCCACCAGCAGAACAAACTTTCTTGAAGAAAATGTTAAAAACAAATAATCTTTTGTATATACCAGTCTCCGTGTAGGTTAAAAATAGTTGGATAGATCTTGATGCATTTATTGATACCGGTGGCTCAAACAATCTTGCCAGACCATCATTGTTTAAAGGATTATGGAAACCTTTCCAGAATATCCTGATTTCAGAAACGATCAGAGGTACAGTTAGTCTTACTCACTATGTGGATAATATCTCTTTAAAAATAAGTGGGAAAATTTTCAAGATATCTGCTATACAACATTACGACCCATCTACCAGTTTAACTCTGGGTATGCCATTTATCAATTCTGTTTTGCCATGACTATTAGCGAAGAAAAAGTTATCTTCAATTTCAAAAAACAAGCAATCTTTGTTCCGAGATTAAAATTTGCAGACTCTGAAGTAAGAAGAGAAAGCCAGAAGAAGACCAGTACAAGAAAGCCAAAAAATGGTTCCAAAGATTGGCAGAAAGTACTGCAGATTTATGAAGAAAAAGAAGCTCTCAAAACAAAACAAAAAGTAGCAATAGATCCGCAATGGACTCAGGAACAAATCTCGATATACCAGCGGTTAGTTAAAAGCTGCTCAGAAGACCCTCAAAAGTTTTGGGAAAAAGAGAGCCCCAAGCAAGAAATTGTGACCATGCATGATAATGGAGTAAAAGTTAAATTAATTCCTTGTACTCCTTCTGATGAACAAGAAATCAAAAAATAGATTGAAGAATTGTTGAAGTTGAGATTGATTGAACCAAGTTTTTCCCATTATTCATGTTTTGCATTTTTGGTTCGCATTCATTCTGAAATAGTTCGAGGTAAAGCAAGAATGGTGATTAATTACAAACCATTGAATGCAATCACTCAAAGCTTTCATTATCCGTTGCCTCGTCAAGAAGTAATAATGCAGAAAATTCAGAAGAGTAAAATCTTCAGTAAATTTGATATGAAATCTGGTTATTACCAAATTCAAATTGAAGAAGCAAACAGACATAAGACAACATTCACATGCCCTGCAGGATTTTACCAATGGAGAGTTGTTCAATTTGGATTAAAGAATGCTCCTGCTTTCTTTCAGAAGATAATGGATTTTATATTTGGTAAGTATGATTTTATCATAACTTACATTGATGATATTTTAATCCATAGCCCAGACTTACAAACACATTTGGCTCATCTAGAAATATTCTTTCAAGAAGTTCAAGCTCATGGTATTGTCCTCTCAAAAAAGAAGATGGTGTTATTCCAAAATGAAATTGATTTCCTTGGAATTCATGTAATCGATGGACATATACAGATGTAGCCACATGTGCTAACAAAGCTTGCTGAGTTCCCTGATGAACTCAAGGACACCAAAATGATTCAGAGATTTTTGGGTGTTTTAAATTACATCCATAAATACATTCCCAGGCTAGCTGAAAAAACTGCTCCTATTCGAAAGCATTTAAAATCAGGATGGTCTAGTTAAGTCACTGCCGCTGTCAAAAATCTCAAAGAAGAATGTAAGTCCCTACAAAAATTGTAGCCTCTAGGAGAAGGATTGTTAATTTTACAAACAAATGCCTTAGATGATTTTTGGGCAGCCATTCTTTTTGAAATAAAGGAGGAAAACAAAGAAGAAGAATTATGCGCCTATGCATCAGGAGAATTCCTTCCCAATCAGAAAAATTATTTTGCTGCTGAAAAAGAAACTCTTGCAATAATTAATAGCATTCAAAAATTTGAATTGTATCTTACACCAAGAAAATTCTTGATTAGGACTAACTCAATGAATTTTAAATATTTCTTGTCAGCAAAATTATCAAGACAGATGGCAAGACGAAGATTATTAGCGTGGCAAATTTGGTTCCAGCAATATGATTTGGATGTAGAATGGATTCCTGGAAATTCTAACTATATTGCTGATGCTCTTACCAAGGAAATGAATAAAGCTCATAGAATTGGCCACAGCCAAAAAAAAGTTAGAGGAAGCATTTTTGATATTCCAGATCAGCCAGACAATCTTGCCACTTTGGCAAAAAGATTCAAAATTCTCTAGAAGCATGTTGAAGATCTTTGTCTAGAAATAAAAAGGTAGTTGGACTCAGGCTTTGAAGAAACCAGTGGATTCAAAAATGTCAAGCCTGGCAATGAAAGAATATTGGCACACTTCTTGGGTTGGATCCTGAATTGGTAAAAGTATACTCTTTACCAAATATGAAAGTCAAATTATATTTTAGAAAACTTGATGATTTATGGTCCATACAGTATACTCAATCTATGATTTGGGTCTTGCAAATTTTAAGTTATTATCAGATGATTGGTTGTATTGATTTTGCACTTGAAATCTTTACAAGTGTTAAGATGATGGACCTTGAGAATGTTAACATCAAGATAGAAGTTGGTCAGTTTTTACAGACATTAAGAATTCAAGATCTATTCAAGTAAATGGAAGCATCATATCTACAAAGAAGAGATCCATATTATATGCATTCAGATAATTTTCCTCAGTATGAAATCTTCTTTGCAGATTGGGAAATCAAGGACGGATACTGCAAGAAGAAACAGGTTGAAAGACAATCTCAATGTGTAGAAAGAACTCTACAGTATATTAAAATCTTTTCAACACCATGGGATTTTAATAGCCCATAAATAAGAAATGCTATTGAGCCAAATCCCTTTTCACAGGTTTTTGCAAATCAGTTTTCAGAAAGTTCCGCATTTGTAGAAAATAAGGATGAAGTAAATAGAGTTTTGGGGTGGTTAAAAGAATTTCCCATGCAAAAGTTGGCTGAAAAAATTCATATTATCAAAAAATTGACCGAATCACAAGGGGAGCATCCTGTTTTAAAGTTTTCAGTGAATCAAAAGGCATTACTCACAGTTGGAGTAAGTTCTAGAAATTGGACTGCAGATACTATATGTTTGATTAGTTTGTTGTTATCAACCAGGGTATGCACAACCATTCAATTTTGAGTTTGGATGGCAAGAAAAGGAAGGTGTTAGTGATCACTGTTAAATCCAGGTACAACAAACCATCGAAACAACTACTAGTATGTTCCAGATTTTCAAATGGGAATTATTGGATGGAATAGAACTACCAGTGCAACAAATGACAACTTTCTCAAAAGCACATAAATATTCTTTCTTAGATATTGAGATAAATCCTACATCTTACATCAATAGATGGAGAAATAAAGATGACCCATTCAAGTTACCCTACCAAAGCCATCATGCATACAAGGATCGAATAAAGTTGGAAGTCAGATAGTCCTCTAAAGCAGCTACAACATCTTCAAAAGGAAAGGAAACTTTATTTTTATATGTGTAAATAGATGCTCAAGACCCCACCGAGCCAGACTACGAAGAAAAATATCTAAAATTAATGGAAGAAGCATATCTAAAAGAGAATCCATATTCTGACGAATTCGATGATTATGACTTAGACCGCAGCCCTAAGGGACCATGGTGAACGTCCTCAGATTCCTTGTATATAGTGAAAGTTTGAATTATTGTGTTTTTGAATTATTGTACTGGACTATTGAGTAGACACTGTCGGACTATGGAAGTGCTGACAGCACCCTCAATTATTTCCACTTTGAATTATTGTTCTTAGCGTGCTTTTGAATTATTGTACTGGAATATTGAGTAGACACCGTCGGACTATGGAAATGCCAACAGGACCCTAAATTATTTCCACTTTTGTCATGTCTAAAAAAAAAAAGAGTCTATAAAATAAGAAATCGGTAGAAGAGAAGTCCATATGGTTGGACTAAGTGCTTCTAAACTCTGAGATTTCTTGTTTTCATATTGTAATGCTCTGTAAGTTTTCTTTTTGAGTTAATAAAAGCTTCACGCACCTTTTTACTCTAAGTTGAGTTGTTCGCTTGATATTTTCTTCTAAGTATCAGTAAGGCTGCAAAGGAGGCGTTAGTAAAGCTACTGAGAGAAGTGCCTGAGGAGAGGCCAAGGTGCAACAGACACACGCAACAAGTGCTAGAAGATACCGTCTCAAGGAACTACTTTAACTTTGACTTTAACTTTAAATTTAAAATTTTAATTCTTGAAATCAATGCTTAATTACTGCAAGTGTTATGAAACTAGATTGCATATGAAAATGTAGAAATTTTGAATATTTTGACACTTATTCACAGAGATTATCCTGATTATACACTATTTGCAGAATCATGCATAATACATAACCTCCTCTACGTTGATCATCAATTTTTTGGAATTAAGAAACAATCGGATGCGCACATTGAAGCATCAATCACACATATCAACACAGTATGTATTGGGGACAACATACAGCTGAAAACCCCTCAACTATCTATATATTATATTGATTGAGAACATGTAACAATACGTAGTACAATACTCCTCACAAGTACTCAGTACTATCTCCACCTGTTACACACAAACTAGCTCAGATCTGAATCAATCACTGGCTCAAATCTCCTCCGCTGCTTGCTTGCCTCCACTGCGCAATCCTGCGTGAGAATACTGATGAATAAATGATCCAAATTCGTATTTCCCTTAGATATACCACACAATCCTCATTAGCAATACTCAATCCCACTGATTGTGCAAATCTCATGCACAACTATAGTCACAACTGACAGCTGTCTTGCCCTTTCACTCACCTCTAACACTTGTCTCCACTGAACTGTCCATGCACTGAGTTAATTGATGTATTCTTCAGTTGCTTTATGACTTAATAATTAGTGAATTAATTATTAACTAATTCACACCACTCAACATTAGTCTATTTTCCAGTTAGACTAACTACAACTAGTTCAACTAAGTCAAACTGAACACAACTCCATCAACTCCTCATTCAACTCCACCAAACTCAATCACTTGAGTTCTAACTAAAGTCCTTCATGCAATAGCTCAAGCAACCCATAAGAAAAGCATATTTCCTTCTGGCAGTTGCATGTACCACATCTGTAGCTCGAACTGAAGTACTCCAAGAGAATAAGATAATGTTTATAGTCCAAATATTATTAAGAGCTAATAATATTCGATTGTTCTATTTTTAGCTGGTAGTCTAAAATAGACTCTTCCCATATGTAGAATAGAAGTCCATCTATTTTTACCAACATGACCATCATCCAAACCAAAATAGCATCTTGCAACTCATAGGACCATGATCCATATGTATAAAATAGACATAGTTAAATAGACTTTGCGCCAAAAATAGCCTGCGGGACCACTTAGTGAAGGCGACTTCTTTTCACTAAGCTCCATCATCTTGTTGCATTTTCAACAGAAAATGATGAATTTCTACAGAAGTGAAGAAACAATATTTTCAAGCTACGCTGTTATGAAATATTAACGAAAGCAAGAACGCTGTTAGAAGTAAACTAAAGAGGCTTACTGCATCACACTATCTAGCACTGGTGCAAGAACAGTTCTCCTGCTCAGACCAGGGGAAAACCAAACCAATCATGTAGAAAGTGAATAGCACACCAACGTGCACTGGTGCAGGTAATTTATCTTGCCCAAACTAGGCGGGGAAAACCAAACCAACTGGGTAGAAATTGAATAGCACCCCAACGTGCACTGGTGCAGGTAATTTCTCCTCCTCGAACCAGGTGGGAAACCAACTCAAAATCAGATGCAGAAAAGGAAATTTAACTACTTCAAGCTGCAGATCTGCTTCCACTCAGATAGAAATTCAAATGCTGTAAAGTAAATCACACTTGACAGTTCAAAAATATAAATTACAAGATCAGAAAAAGAGGGAAAACGTGCTAGGTTGGCTGGTCCCTAGCCAACCAGCGCGTTTCCATTTCAAATGGAAATGCTACTCAGTACTGAATTGATTCATCAACTATTAAAAATAAAGAATAAAATTCATGAAGTGTAAGGAAGAGCTCTTATTATTAAATCATAAAAGCACGTACAAGCGTGATTACATATCCAGACCAGATTTGGATGATAACAAAAGATAGGCCTATTACCACTTTCCTAGTTCTATTCTCTGTTCTATACAATTCTATCAACCATTAAGCATCTCGTCCTATTTACATTTCTTCTTATATAGATCCTTGGCCGAAGGCCAAAAGGATTGTTTAACTCATTACATAGCCAATTGCAGAATAAGCTTTCGTTACAACAAAAGACATAACTGATTACAAAATAAGCTTTTGTTACACCAAATTGCATACTCGACTGCAAAATAAGTTCTCAACCTCCACAATTAGATATTTTAATAGAACAGGCCGTGGTTATCTCTAGCTGTTCGTTCCACCTAAGTCCGATCTCAGCTACTCTAGATTGACTTTCTGTTATAACTGGGACTTGGCTACCTTCAGATATGTTCTATTGTTCGTGGCTAAGGTGGTGCAAAATTGGGCGGAAATCTAAGAGATCCAGATTTGCTGCCAAGATTCGTGACGCTGGCACTAGTGCGAGATCTGGTCTGCACTTAAAATTAGCGGTCAAGGTGAGCATTTAACTATTAAATAACATAGGAGGTAACAATAAGTTACAAAAGTAAGTCTAAGTAGGAAATCACATAATAAATAGTTAATAAATGCTAAGTTAAATTAAAAAATGTAAAATATGAAGTTAATGCAAAATGTGTCATCGTTCTTGCACTAGTGCAAGATGGGGGCGCATAATATATGTAAAAAAAGGGTAAATAGTTATGATTTGGGAAGGGAAAAATGGTAAAAAAGGATGCAAATTAGGGAACTAACAGTGGTAAGTTTTTAAAAATCCTGAGTGCTCGCCTAAGGAAAAGGCGTGCAATTCTAGAAGAATCTTTTGTTTGAGTTGGGAATTATTACAAAGGTATAAGTGATATTTGTACCATAATGAATCATTACTCCATCTATATGTATCATATATACTACTACAACTTTTGAATGAGTGTCCACACTTCATCATTCTTCCATTCATCTCTTGCTTTGGTTATCCAATCTAGTTGGATAATAGAAATGGCACAAAGCAATGCTTCCACATCCTCATAATTTCTTGAGAGTGCATTTGCAACAACATTTTTCTTCCCTTTTTTGTATATGATTTCGAAGTCATAACCCAACATCTTTGTGACCCATTTTTGTTGTTCTTCTCAAGATAATCTTTGTTCTAGAAAGTATTTAAGACTATCATGATCATTTTTTACCTTGAAGTGCCTTCCCATTAGGTAAGATCACCATTTTTTAAGTGCATGTAGTATTTCCAACATTTCCTTCTCATAAATAGCTTTGTTTAAATACTTTCCTTTGATTCGATGACTTTCAAAAGCAATGGGTCTTTCTTCTTGCATTAAAACAACACCAATTCCATTTCCCGAGGCATCACATTCCACAATAAAGGTTTTTGTTAACTCTAGCATAGCTAAGACATGTGCTTGGCACATTACCTCTTTAATATGCTCAAAGGCCTTAGTTTCTTCCGGAGTCCAAGAAAATGCGTCTTTGTTCAGTAATGTTGTTAGAGGTGATGTTATTCTCCCATAATTCTTAACAAACTGGTGATAATACCCTATCAACCCGAGAATCCTTGTAGATGCTTTATGGATGTGGGAATTTTCCATTCCTTAATGGATTTAATTTTGTTAGCGTCTACCTTAACATTGTCATGAGATACAATATGACCCAGATATTCCACCCCTTGTACTCCAAAGAAACTTTTGGAGGTTTTTGCATATAATTTTTTCTCCTCCAATAGATTGAGAACCCTGTCAGCATGGTCAACATGATCCTTTCAAGACTTGTTGTAGATTAGTTTATCATCAAAAAATACTAACACAAATTTTCTAAGGAAGGGATTGAAAATGGAATTCAACAACCCTTGAAATGTAGAAGCTGCATTGGTAAGGCCAAAAGACATGACCAAGAATTCATAATGGCCTTCATGAGTTCTAAATGTTTGTTTGTTTGTTTGTTTGTTTTTGTTTTTGTTTTTGTTTTTTTTTCTTTTTTCTTTTCAGAATGTCTTCAGTCCTCATTCTTATTTTATGATATCTTGAATGAATATCCAACTTGGTGAAGTAAATTTCTCCATGTAATTCACCCAATAATTCATCAATGATAGGAATGAGAAATTTATCTTTAATAGTGAGCTTGTTGAGCTCCCTATAATCCGAACACACGCGCCATGATCCATCCTTCTTGTGCACAAATACTACTGGAGCAGAGAAAGAACTTTGACTAGGTTGAATTATACCAGTCTCTAACATTTCTGCAACCATAAGTTTGATTTCATTCTTTTGGGCATAGGGATATCTGTAAGGCCTGATGTTTGGAGGAATACTTCTTGGAATCAAATTATTAGCATGATCATGATCAAGAATAGATGGGAGGCCTTTGGGAGTCTTAAACACCTTAGAATGATTGTCCCAGACTTTTTGGAGATCTGGAGAAATAGATGATTTTTATTTTTGAACCCCTAGTGAGCATAATTGTGAAATTACACCCCATTTTTCTTTCTTTAGAAGTTTTTTCATGCTATTAGAGCTAATTGTATTTCCTAGTTTCCTTATGATACCCCTTAATTGAACTTCCTTTCCTTCCCAAAAAAAATTCAAGAAAAGTTCTTCAAAATTGAAAGCTATCGTCCCCAAAGATTGTAACCATTGGACTCCTGGTACAACATCAGCACCACCCATTAGAATGGAAAGCATTGGAATATTAAATACATATTACCCCATGGTTAACTTTATATTATGACACTTTCCAGAGTGATTTATAGTTCCTCCATTTGCAACCATCAATTGACATTATGGTATTGGATATAGGAAGAAATTCAATTCCTTGGCTGTCTTACAATGAATAAAATTATGGGTACTTGTTGGCTTAGTGGGTCTTGACCTAGGTTTAGAGTTAAATTTTCCAAAAAAATCCCTACACTATTGGCCCTTTCGGCATCAACCCGTGGAGCGCAGACTGAAGTCTCACCGGAAGCAGTATAAGTTGGAACCAAGTTTCCGCACCTAAAGATGAGCGTGATGTCGTTTTATGCCCTAAACCTACCTTCACGTAGATCAATAAGCCTCTAAGTATTATTGATATAACTTCTTTTAACCAACCTCTAGACCTTCACGAAGGTCTACGACTGTCTTTCTCGGACCCTAAATAGGTGATTTAACCACTTACATGCCTCTATGATTACTCCTGATTATGTATTTACCCATATTGGCTTCAGTGTTCGATAACTTTAGCATGCAACAAGGTATTCTTCGCGTAAACATATATTATTACTTGCATTCGTATAAAAATATAAATCATGTAAAATCGTGCATCAATACAGTATTAATTCATAAACCCATCATAACATAATAGTGCATTCATTCATAACAGAAGTAAATAGACGAACACATATATTTATGGTATAATCTCTCTATTAATACTTTAGTTCTACTTACAGACTCAAGAATTCCCTGTGCACTTAGCTGTAGGGGTTCACCCACTCAGTTGTAGACTCTATTCTATGTTGGCATTATGATACAGGTGTTGTCCTTGATGGCAACTCACTCAGAGGTTTGATACAAGTGATGACAACTTAATCAGATGACAGATCAGAATGCAGCAGGTCAAGAGAGAGGTATACATAGGTTGACCGTGATGAAGTGCGTATATACGTGGGTTAGCGGAGCAAAAGGTGCGTATACGTATACACGCAGGTTCACAGAAGGAAAAGCACGTACATGGTTTTGGTCTGTGGTATTTGGTCTATGGTATTTTGGTATTGGTCCATGGTATTTGGTTCAAAATGACGACCGCAGGTATTGGGTCCATGGTATTGTTTCTACATGATTTTGGACCATGGTATTGAGAGAAGCCTAACCTATATAAGGAGAAGATCGTTAGGCAAAAAGCGGGGCAAGGGAATGGATGTCTGATGAAGTGGGAAGATCTAGTATTGCTGGTTATCGGTTTGTGCTGCTTGGCTCGGGTTGGATATGACAACGAAGGTATAAGTAATTATCTTTATATCTGTACGCGGGTTGTCTCTGGTGAAAGCCCGTATACACGCGGTTTTGATATAGTCAAGTAGCGTATGCATTATGAGATTTGGTGTTTCAGGTTGCTGTTGATTCTAGTGGTTGTTGCAGAGTTCTGGGCTCTGGTTTGCGCTCTGTGTTTTGATGACAGGGTTTCAGTGATTCAGTATTGGGTGATTTAGAGATTTATGATAGAAGTATAAGTTGATGATTGTATTGCAGCAATGATTGTTTTGTACTTATGGATCCAGTCTGAAAATTGATGAAACGTGGTCCCTGAAGAAAAGAAGGTTGCAACCTTCTGTAGGTCAGCAC
>APFE030293114.1:0-13530 GCA_000404065.3 Pinus taeda | reverse complement strand
ATCCTTGCGAGATTGTGAGACTTTTGAGTATAAAGTTGGTTTCATTTTGACTCTAGCGAATTTCAGCCTCCAAGGAATCTAGAAGATTCCCTCAAGTTTCTTCAAAGATTCTGCTCTACTAGAGATATGCAAAACTATTGCTCATATGGTTATTCTGATTTTACCATTGCGTTCCCTGTGAAATTATGGTTAAAATGACTATAAAATTCATATCATTCTGAAAAAAATGAAAATTTACTTCCCCATGGAATCTTTCAAGCACAACGAATATTCTCTACAAAAGATTCTGCCTCCAAAAGTGTGATAGCATAGTTCCACCTTAGTTGTCTTTAGTGCGACTTTTTGAAAGCTTTTTCAGTGGGATTTTTCTGGTCTAATTTCTCTAAAATCCGGCACGAATTTTTTGAAATCACAAGTTTGATGGATAACCCATACACAATTGAAGTGGCCTAGGGGGTTTTCAGGGTGCTTAATCCATATATACATTAAAAAAACCAGTTTAAATAACACAAATCAAGATTTCACCTCAAATGTTTCCACCAGATTGAGCACCATAAAGTTTAAAAAATCGAACTAAAGACAATTCCTTAAAAAAACCTTCAAACTTGAATTATTTAAAAATATAAAACTAATGTTAACCATTTTAATCAATAAAAAACAAAAATTATAATCCTCACCTTCAAAATTGATAATGTATATTAATACATTTGAAAGATATTTATATAGATATAAGTCTTTCAGATTAATCACATTGTTAAGATTTGGTCCATATTTCGAACCTTGTCCTGAGGATGAACCACATTAGTTGGTTCAAAACATCGACCAAATCTTAACGATGTGATTAATCCAAAAGACTTATATCTACAATATGGATCACAAAATTCTTAGATCTAACAAGATATTTATATAATTAACATTATTAATGTCAAACCCAAAAAATAATAATGTAACATTTAAATTAAAATGAAGATTTTAAAAAATAACGTGTGTATATATATATATATTGTAACACCCCCAGTTACCTTGGTTTTATTTCTATCTTTTACAAACATGTTTAATTGTTAAGTAATTACCTCTTATGGAAGTTGAGAGGTTGTTTGGTTAGTTAAAGACCTGACTGAGTTAGGAAAGACTTTTTAATTCTTATTTAAATCCAATGATTAGGATTTACAAGAATGTGTGTTATCTGAGCAAAGGAAAACTCATGGAGGACCACAAGAGTTCCTAACTCCCAAGAAAGTTGGAGGAAATTAGTTACTCCTTATTCCAAGGGATTCCCTTAAAAAAAAGGATTTCGAGGAAGAGGAGGGGGTTGGTATTTTCTCCTTTCTAAAAAAGTTAGTAGGAGAAACAAAGAAATGGGTTTATGCGATGTGCTGCTCAAGAGCTAGGTTCCTGAGCTGGTAAGTACTAGTGGAAGGCTCAAACTATGTCACAGATATATGTTAAGCTGGGTCAAGTGAGACCTTGATTGCCATTGACTAAGTTGTAAGGAAAAACCCTCCATTGTCATCATTGTTTGGGAGTTGGGAGAGTTCGGGGGGGAAAAATGATCCAAGCGGATATTGGTGCCCTCCTGGCTATTCCACTTGGACCCCCATCATTGTTTCTTTCAGTTTTTCAGTTTCCTTAATTGCAGCACAATTTACTATTTTTGGCAGTTTTTGAAGTCTTGAACTTCTAGAGCCGTTTTGAGGCCCTAAACAACGTTTTTTTGGGAAAATTGGGACCAACATGGGTCGTCGACCAATGTTGGTCATTCAAAAGTTGTATTCCTCAGATAGATATTTCTAACGAGGTATTGCGTCAAATGGAGATCGTATGCCAAAGTTACGACCCCGGGAAGGTTATGTACCAATTTACCCAAACGGGGCCCATAGTTTGGCGCTTCATCTCCTAGGGTTAGGTTTTTGGATGTTTAGGGTTTTCCATTGTTTCTCAATATTAAATAGGCCTTTGAGCCTCATTGTAACATAGTTTAGAGGCATGTAGCCACCACATGTCTTCTCATAGATAAGCTACCATTGCCCGAGCTAGTCTTATTTCTAGTCTATTTGTAAGAATATTTTAGTATTTGATATTATTGAAATGAACTCTTATTTCTGTTGCATCTTCGTATTTGTGGTTATATATGTAATTTGTTGCATTCTTTTTTAAATATGGATTAGTGGTATCAGAGCAGTTTGCTCTTTCTCTGTTTTTTCTTTACATGTCTCCAATGAGGTTGGGATATAAGGAGTTAGGGCTTGAATTGGTCAAGACTTTGCAAGACCAACCTCGCAAATCTCAACAGCCTCCCACTGCGATTGTAAAGAAAGATGAGGGGGCAAGAAATCCTATCAAAATCTTGCTCGAAGAAGCCCTTGAGAGGCAAAGGAACGCGATGATGGACAACTTTGCCTAGATCCTTCAGCGGCTACCTAGGGGCGATGCATCTACTTCCAGCAGCTACTCTAGAAGTGCCACACCCTTTAAGGTACAAGTTAATTTTGACATTCCCATATTTGAGGGTCAGATAGATGTGGATGACATAGATAAATGTTTAAATCTGCTAAATGAATCTTTTTCCGTTCATGATTTTTCTAGCATGAAAAATATCACTTTTGCACTTCTCAAAGTCGCCCCCATGTCAATGACTAGTGGGAAACCTACTGTGAGTAGAAGGATGAGAGGGAACTCTCACTATTTTCAACCTCACCCACTTGGAATTCATTCTAGGATGCCATCAAGGAGAAGTACTATCCTATCGGGATCTATGAGGATAAACACATAAAGTGGACCACATTGAGGCAGGGAAGGGACCAAGACATGTCAGATTTTACCAATATTTTTTCATACCCTTCACACAAAGTTGGGTATCAAGGATTCTGAGCGACATTTGGTACTCAAATGTCACGACTGCTTACACAGGTACATCCAAAAAGAGATGAAGTTCTTGTACATCTCCTCACTTAGTACGACGTACCGATCCACTGTCAAAATCAAGCAGAAGTTTAAACAAACGAAGCAAGACTTTGGATATGAAAATCCAAAGAACAAAGGACAAATCCAAGACAGGGTGACCCAAGACAACCCATTGAAGCTACAAGAAAATAACACCACCACGAAGTGAAATACGGACACAGGGAAGTGGTGTGAGTTCCATAAGAGCCCCACTCATAGCACAAGTGAGTGTCGGGTCAAGCAATCGCTGGTGGCCAAGTTGAAGGCTTCATTATTAGATGCATGTTCCCACCCTGAGTCAGAACCTGACAAGAGGAATGACAAATGGAAGAAGATTATTGATGTAGAGTCCAGTGCCACTATTACCACTACCAAGATCTAGACGAATGATCTCGAAGATCCAGAGGAGGGGGAGCATCTTTTCCACTCAAAAATGTGGGTGAAGGGTTCACCGCTACGATTCATTCGTCGATACTGGCAACCAAAAGAATCTCATTCCAACAGAGGTCATGAAGTGTTTGGGCCTACTAACCATACCACACTCGCAACCCCACAACATTGGGTGGCTTCACCAAGGACGAGATCTCTGAGTCAACTAGTAGTTTTGCCTTCCCTACAACATCAATCCCTTCACAGATGAGGTATTGTGTGATATTGCTCCTCTAAAAGTTTTTGATGTATTATTAGGACAACCATACCTATGGAAGCAACATGTTTTATATGAGTTAAGACCTCTCTCTATGATTATCTCTTTGGGTAATATGTTATACAGGATACCAGAGGTATCCCTACCTACCGTCATCTCTTCGATCACTGTAAAGCAATGAAGTAAGATCATTTCACAAACCAGGAAATTTATTTTCTTTCTGGTTTGCTCGCAAACTAAGGGGAAGAGCGTAACCACATCCATGGACCTGGGTAGGGCTCCTCCAAGCAGTAGAAGTAGGTGGATATGGTCGTGGAAGAATACCGGGACATCTTCTCCTCACCCACAAGGGTACCCTTACATTGTCAAGTCACACATTCGTTCAATCTAACTCTTGGAGCACCTCTACCCAACAGGCCCATATATCACCGCTCCATTGTGAAAAATGTCAAGTACAAGTAGTGACATGATTAGCATCGGGTGCCACACAAGTTTCAGGTGGTGACAAAGTCTGGTTGCATTTCAGCTCAACATTCCCCATTCCTTTGCCTGCACCTAGTGTTCAATGTGGATCGTTGATCTGGGTTCCTTCAGCTTCCGGAATTATCTAAGATCTTTTACTTTTGTCATGTTGTTAAAATTGCATTTAAAAGAGAATAAAGAACCACATATGCATGCTTAAAAAAGAGGAAACATGACAACATCAGCAAGTCAAAACATGAGATGTTCCTCTTATAGGATCTCTCACTCAAGAAGGCTTCCTCTCAGCATGACAACTTAACATGATCTCACACAATGTGGCAATGATTATCCCTTCAACATAGTTACACAGGGATATCAATAACAATACATAGCACGAAAAGCTAAATACATCTCACATAATGTGACAAAAGTGATCCCCCAACATAACATCAAGTAGGGATCTCAAAACATAATCATCATCTCAACAATTATGAAGGAAAACATGACATGACTCCTTCATGTACCTTCACTTATGAAGTTGGCGGAAAAATGGAAGTCTCGACTGCAAAGATTGACTGCACCACTGAATTTTTGTCATCAAGAGGTGTAAAATCGACTACCCATTTGTCGAATTTTGACACCATCAAAATTTGGGCCTGTAGGAATCTTTTAGATTCCCTATGATTCTCCAAATATTCCCTTCTCTGGGCTAATTGGAGATTTGCTGCTCAAATCATGAATTCGATCTCGCCATCATGATCCTTGCGAGATTGTGAGACTTTTGAGTATAAAGTTGGTTGCATTCAGACTCCAGCAAATTTCAGCCTCCAAGGAATGTGGAAGATTCCCTCAAGGTTCTTCAAAGACTATGCTCCGTTGGGAATCTACAAATCTATTACTCAGATGGTGATTCTGTTTTAACCATCATGTTCCCTAGGAAATTGTGGTTAAAATTACTATAAACTTCATATCATTCTCACGAAATGAAAATTTACCTCCACATGGAATCTTTCAGTCACAAGGAATATACTCTTAAAAAGATTCTACCTCGAAAAGCATGATGGCATAGTTCCACCTTGGCACTGCAAAGAACAGTTCTGCCTTGGTCACAGTTCCATGAGCCCAGTGTTCTACGTCGAGTTCTGTTTGGTTGCTCTTCGTTCCGCCGTGCTCTCCCTCGTGCGAATGACAAGTATTGGTTTAATATACTTTTGTGGACAAACTTTACAAAGAATGGCCAACAACCCATTAGTTGAGGGCGTTGGCACCAAGGCGGGAGGTCGGGGGATCAAATCCCAACCCTGCTAAACATAGTGCAAGGTTATAAATATTTTTGAATGGTGGTATTGTTATGTGTTGGAGTCTGTTTTAGGTGAGGGCACCCGAGTGGTGGGCTGGTCGGATTGGCCGGGCAAGTTCGAGCCCTATCGTCCTCGGTATTGTTCGACAAGTGGAAATCGGAGGAGGGGTGTGGGTTGGGCCTACTGCTGGCAGCTCGCCCAACACCATATTTTGATATATTATGCGATGGGTGTGGCGGGGGTTATGGCCTGTCCCACATTTTAATATATTTTTTTTGTTTCTTTCAAAACAAAATAGAAATTTTCGAATTTGCCAAAATAAGGGTTATTAGGCAAATTAAGTAGGCAATTCCAGTGGCTAGATTCCGGTGATCACTGCCGGTGCAATTTGTAAGACCATTAACCTTGACACATGGCCAAGTCAACCTTGAACTTTGACTAGCGCTATCTCCTCCATATGAGCTCAGATTTGAGTGTCTTTTGCACCGTTGGAATCAGGGTGATGAGCACTTTGATGTGGTGCTAGTTGGGGAGAAATATGACCACTTTGAATTTTGACCATTTCTGAGCCCTTTGGACTTCTGCATGTGTTTGGAGTCACCTTGATCAAATGCCTTCGACCATATTTCCCACCATTGCTAAACAAATCAGACATTGTAGAACAACTCACACCTACAAAGTTAAATCCATAATGCATGGAACAAGCCACAACTGATCGAATCATGGACACATAGATCAAGAACACCCGATAGCAAAGGATCCAACTATATCGAGTTGTCAAAGCAAGCTAACTCCTTCACCAAGGCAAGTGGCTCACCAGGGACCAAGTTCAGTAGAAGTTTTGTCATCCCATGGAGGAACTCAACGCAATGGGGACCATTGCTTCCTAAGGGGGGAGGAATGATCCAGGTGGATATTGGTGGCCACCCACCTATTCCACTTGGAACCCCGCCATTGTTTCTTTCAGTTTTTCAATTTCCTTAATTGTAACACAATTTACTATTTTTTACAGTTTTTCAAGTCCTAAACTTTTGGAGTCATTTTGAGGCCCTCAACGATGTTTTTTGGGAAAATTAGGACTGATGTGGATTTTCTACAAGTTTCAGTAATTTGTAAGTTGTAGTCCTCAAAGATATCTTTCTAATGAGGTATTGTGCGTGTCAAACAGAGATCCTATGCCAAAGTTACGATCTCAAGAAGTTGATGTACTAATTTACCCAAATGGGGCCCATAGTTTGGCGCTTCATCTCCTAGGGTTAGGTTTTTGGATGTTTAGGATTTTTCATTATTTCTCAATAATAAATTGGCCTTTGAGCCTCATTATAACATAGTTTAAAGGCATGTAGCTACCACATCTCTTCTCAGAGATAAACTACCATCGCCCAAGCTAGCCTTATTTCCATTATGTTTGTAAGTGTTATTTCTGCTGCATCTCTGTATTTATCGTTATATATGTCATTTTTTGTGTTCCTGTTTAAATCTAGATCAGAACTAGTGATCAAGTCATTCTCATTGGAAGGGAGGTGTGGTCGTAGCCAAGGAATTTCCTTGGCAAAATGCAGATAAATATTCTAAGTATATGATTTAATTGTGTTGGTTTATAGCTATTAGAAGAGTAAATGAAGAAAAGAGGAAAAAATAGTTCTGTAGAATTCATTCATATAACTTCCTTAGAGTTCAATGGGTAAATTAGTTCTATTTTACTGGTTCTTAGTGGTAGTAATACTTGACTGAGAACAGAGGATGAGAGGGTTTCTTTACAAACACTGTGGAACTTTTTCTTCTTATGATTCCTATAGTATTGATTTTCTTTTATGAAAATAAAATGAATAAGAAAGAAATTTCTCTGCTGAAATGACTATATGAAGGAACCTAAATTAATCTTCTTGAACCATGGCAAATAATACAAATAAGTAATCGAACCCTCCTGGCAATAATTTCTAATAATTATCAATGTTGTAGAAACTAACTAGACAAGGTTAATGACCTACAGTAAGAGTATCTTTTTTTATGTTATGAAGAAGCAACGGATTACTAGTTACAATGTAGATTTTATATGAGCATTACAGTAGGAATAAAAAGGAGTGTACTATAACCTAAAATGTAAAAAGGGTTACTAGGTTAGCTGCAGCTTTCATAGTGGTATTATGAGAAACATAAGGGTAGTATATTTTACATTCGGCCCATAATAGGATCGAGTTGTTGTGAGGAAAACAAAAAAAATACATATCCTTTTTGCATATTCTTAAGGGAAAAGAAATCCCTCAAAGAAAACTACATAATAACCCTGCCAATGATTCAGTTACACATTAAGAGAGAAAAACTATAAACTAGAACTTGACAGCCCAGTGGACCCGTTCTCAGTATATGCCAACTTAAACAATTAACATATGTGAGACTCAGAATGCTAGTACATAAACCATTTCATTCACATTTCATGCCGTGGAAAAGAAACAATGACTTTGAATGGGAACATTAGTCAAAATCATAGATATTTAAGTACTAAAGGGACACAACACAATGCGCTATCATATAAAAAGTCTTAACCTAGGAAAAACTATAAACTCCAAATTAAGGTGATTAATTATTTTCCTTGACAAACCATCGTGGGCCAGCATAACATAGTCACAGTAATTAAAGAAAGGGAAACCAACTACCAAGACTAGATGTTAACCAAAGTAATAGTTTTGTCTCTGTACAGTCAAGAACCAGAAAGAAGCGGACAGTCAAACAAAACTAAACTTATCCTTCAATCAGCTTGAAAACCTCTGCCAAACCCATTTTATGCTTAAATGAATAAGAGTATGCGATGCAAAAATGAAATCGCATTAATCCCCGAAGGGCTTACAAAATGAATAAATAAAAGAACGCAGATAGTTTATACAAAAGTAATTTGATGGAAAATGTCATGCCCAAATGGAATGGGTTAAAACCCCTTAAGGGTTTTCTCAAACAAACTCATCAAAGAGAAGGCAAGCTTTCCCAGTAATAAGAGAAACTTGGCCAACCTGTGTTGAAGGGTATGAGTGGTGGAAGATGTCATGGCAATTGAATTTCCTAGGAGCTGCTTTGAAAACCTCCTCTTCTTTCTGCACGAGAATCCAAACACCTAGTTAAGCTATTAAGAAATAATAGCAATTCATAACTCATAACAATGAACAAATGGGGAAAGTGTTTATACCTGAATTTTCTGCATAGGGAAGGGTTCCTTTGACTATGCCTGGACACATCGGAGGAAAACCATGAACCAGACAGCGATAATGAAACTCTGATATTGCCAAACTTGTGAAGAAATAAACTTGAACTCGATGCAAGCTGCTCCTAGAAAGGAAAAAGGAAGAGGTGGTGGCCATCCGCAACCCTGCAGCAGTGAGAATGGTTAACCAAGAATCATTTCCGCACCGCAAAAACAAAACATGAAAAACTAGAAGAGTCTCATTAGCTGCTACAATGAGAAGATCCTAGGTTACCTGTGGAGGGTCATGCAATAATCTGGTAATGACTGAGATGCAGAGGTAGCAAAATAAATGACTACTAACCATGACTGCCCTATGGGTAGTTACCCATATTCCATGTGAAATGATCTAAACCGTCTGATACGTCTCCCTCACATCAACAATGGAAGCTTTCACATGTGGACAAAAGTAATCGTGTGCACTTGGATGATGGCATCTCAAAGTCAAGAACCATCCAAAGCCTTGGTGAGGGTTAGGTTAGACATTTAATGAAATGTAAATCAATGCATTTAATACCCATTACGCATGATCGGTAATCGGAATCCAAAGATTAACATATATTCTCATTATATTAATAACATTTACGTCTAATGCAAGGTCGAGTACATATGTAATATATGTGAAAGTGTATACATTTTTTTTTTTAATGACTGTTTTGAGATGCGAGCTTATGTGTTTTATATATATATATATATATATATATATAAAAGTTAAAGGGAGAATATATACAAGGACATAAATGAATAAAGGAAAATAAAATATTTAATTATTTGTTATTATATTTAAATAGTTTGTATGTAAATTTTGAGAAATGAATTTGTTAAAGTATATTATAGTATATTAAAATTATTTTAGATGGGTGTCATAAAGGGGAGAGAGATGATAATTCAATTTGTGTTGCTATAACAATATTTCTTGAAATTTTTAGGTACAATCACATTAGAATTTAAGAATTTAATAGGTACAATTACATTAGAATTTAAGAATTTAATAGGGTTTTTATATTTTTTAATGAAAAAATAAAAATAAATTATGTTTAATATTTCAGATAAAGAAATTACAATATATATTCACCACTCTTTACAATTTCTTATCAAGTTTAGGGACTTTGCAATCTATTATATAAATAAGATCCATAAACTACCATAGATATCTCACTGGACAGTTCATCACAATCGATCTCTTTATATATATATATATATATATATATATATATATATATATATCTGTAGATTATTGTTAATAACATATGCATGTGAGTTAAAATTAGAACAGTGAAATAAAATCTCACACGCACATTTGACACAATATATGACCTAGGAAAACCTTTCGGGAGAAAAACCCAACTAAAAGGTGAGGTCGCACTACTCTCTTTCTCTGTATAGGAAATGTTTATGATTACAAATAAGTATGGTTTGTGGCCTGTGGGCTACTATAGCGCAAAAAACCTCATTGCATGCTCTATTTCCTACCCCTCCCAATTATTTTTGCTCAGTAATGAAACAAACGCCCTAAAAAGAATGGAACCCCTTTTCCTCCTAGTGGCCCAGTTATAACACAAGCACATAGCCTTCTAATGGTTAGGTTTAACTACCTAAAATCTTAACCAAAGTTACAATATAGAATCTTCTAGAGTCTTATTCATCATAATCATGAGGTTAGCCCCTTTTCCATGAATAATGGGGCTAACGTGGCATCCTTGTTGGACATTGGATAAACCAATGCTCCTTGTGTGTTTCGCGACATGGACTAGCTGCCTCTCATGGATCCTTGTCTCTACCAATGTGATCATTGACTAACACCTGTGGGTTTTGGTCTAATGATAATCGTGGTTCCCAACAATTGGTATTGAAATGTAGGTCATTATTTCGATACACACCTGGCCCGCGTTGGGGGGGGAGATTGTTGGATATTGGATAAACCAATGCTCCCCATGTGTTTCGTGACACGGACTAACCTCCTCTCATGGATCCTTATCTCTCACGATGTGATCATTGACTAACATATCTGTTTTAACCCTGTACATAAATTTCCCACATACGAATTCTAAAAATAGAAAATAAACAATGGGGAGATCATAAAACATAAAACCTATATACACAGAGATTTTCCATTGGATCCCAAAACTAGGACTACTAGATTAATTTTTCATTATATTCCTTTCAATGTTACTATATATATGTATACATGCTGAAGCATCCATAAACCCTGGATTAAAACATAACCATAGTTCCCTTGACCAAATCTACAAAATACCATGGGAAAAAAATTATCATGCCCAAAACCATGTGCGAAATCCATGTACAAAACCATAGGTAGGTTCGCCCACCTAATATAGGGTCCAAAAAAATTTCCCAAGGAACTGCCTCGGATCCTATACAGGGGGGCTACCCCCTTATGAACCCCCAACAAGGGGGTTGTTGCCCCCCTTGTGACCCCCCCGATTCACCCAGTGTAACGAAGCGAGAGCTAGTCACCCCCCTTCAAATCCCTCAACTTCGCGTGCAGGGCTAGTTGTGGAAAGAATATAACACACACCTAACATAACACCTACAAGTTTTTGTTTAACCACAACCGTGATTCCCAACAATCCTCTCAAATTATGGAGATGAAAATAGGAAGGTCAACTTCTAAGCGCCATAACTTTTGCATACAAACTCTGATTGATGCGATTCTTGCATCATTGGAAAGATATCTGTGTGTGGAATTGTTAAAAAAAAAATCACTAAAGAAATGAAGTTTCAACCCCAAAAAACATCGTTTGAGGCCTAAAAATGTTCTTGGAATGTTTTAGACCTCGTTTTTCCAAATTGGCTCCCACATGTAAAAATGGTCCCATGAGCTGATTCCTCCACTTTTTCCACTCTAAAAGAAAAGATGGATGAAAAATAATACAATGATCCAATTAGTGATTCTATCCCCTCTAGACTACAACATTGTCGATGACATGAAGAAAACTCACGCGAACATCAGTTTGTTTGAGCTAGCTAAGATCGAGAGTCAATGAGATATCCTGCTACGTGCATTGGGACAAACATCAATGAATAGCGCAACCTCTACCAACAAGGGAGAAAGAACACTCCAGATGGAACAAGGAAACTCAAGTTTCCCTCCATTCCTTCTCTCATTTGAAATTTTCAACTGTAATGTTCACAACTGCTTGGTTGATTCTGGTGCAGAAGCCAACATCATGCCACTCTCCATTGCTAAAAATATCAATGTATAAAGGAGCAAGACATCCATGCAAATCATCCAACTTGATCAAACATTTGTACCAGCTAGAACTCCAAGATGTGATCATCTGACTATCTCACAACAGTCGAGTCCACCAATGCATCAACATTGTTGTTGTGGACATACCGGAAGCATACAATTTACTACTTAGTAGAGACTGGTCTAGCAAGTTGAATGGATATTTTGCTATGGACTAGTTGCACATGTGGATTCCATACAAGGGAAAAAACAATCAAATATTATCCGAGAGCTATATGAGGCACAATGTCACTTCCATCAATGGTGAGAATGAACTGTTGACCTTTGCAGGACTCATGTTTGGCAACTGCCTCCTGGAAACAACGGTGGGGTGTTATCCTGCACAACTAGCTCCAACCCCACCAGACACGCAGTTGGGTCTCCTACCTTACTCAACTGATGGAAGTGAATCATGTATAGTACTTTGTACCAATAGTAGCAGTCGCGGTAGCAACAACATTCGAAGTAGTGCAAGCACGTTGAACGGTCTGCGTACAGATGAGCTGTGGACCATGTATTTTAACAAATCAAAGACACAGGACGGCTCAGGAGCTGGATGCGTCCTGGTCAACCCAAATCACATAAATCATATGATTTCAAGTTGCTTGGAGTTCGAGTGCATGAACAACATTGCTGAGTACGATGCACTCATGTTGGGCTTATAGAAATCCATTAGCCTCAACGTGGTCACGCTCAAAGTGGTAGGTGATTTGGAGATAGTGGTATAGCTATTATGTAACACAAATCACTGTTTATCACCGCATCTCAAAAGTTACCAACAAGAGGTATGGCGACTCATCTCTAACCTCCGAGCTTTTAACATCACTGTTGTACCACGTACGCGTAATGCACCTGCCAATTCTCTAGAAATTGTGACTTCTAGAAAGTCAGCGAGGGATAGATTTACTATTGAAATTTTATAACAAACCTTCTATCTTGGATAACATATCTAACTTACGTGTATTTAATCATGATCAACAGATACTGCATTTCATGGCCAATGCTAACGTCTTCAAAGATGCAGCGATAAACGATGACGAGCACGAGCGATCTCAGAAAGCAGAAGCTAGTAACGGGAAACCCCACCTTATCACAGAGGGTTTGGCATCATTGGAGAATACTTACGACTTGCAAGAACATTTTTCAGGGGCCGAGGAATAGAAAAACCCACAGTTCCACCATGATGCACGAACTAATCAACTTAGGAATAGAACAAGATCTAAAGTTTGTCAATCTCGACACATGTTGCACATAGCAAGAGCGGCAAGCCTTTTTCCTCTTGTTCAAAAAGTACCAGTATGTGTTCGCGTGGACGTATGATGATTTGAAACCTTATGACACATGAATAATCCAACACATTCTTCTGATAGAATGGGTCAAGCCATATCAGCAGAAGTTGAGGAAAGTACATCTGTCATTTGAACCCCTCATACAGAAAGATCTCACCAAGTTGTTGGATGCACGGATTGTAGTTTTTAACCCTGTACAAAAATTACTTTCATACGAATTCTAAATCACAGGAAAAAATAAAAATGTGAGAGCATAACACATAAAATACATATACACAGATATTTCCCACTGGATCCCAAAACCGGGACTACCAGCGTGTTTTTTCATTATGTTCCTTTCAATGTTACAATACATATTTATACATGCCGAAGCATCCAATACCATGGACCGTAAAACCATC
>APFE030293099.1:167602-179068 GCA_000404065.3 Pinus taeda | reverse complement strand
GAGATCATCACCAGTGATTGGATGATCACTTTTGTAGACTTATGTCACATTTTGACTTTTGTACTTATCATTTTTGTCGATCATAAGGTGTTTTTCAACCTATGATCGAGGACGATGCATATTTTTGACACTATCTATATATATCATTTTACCGGCTTATCTTGTTCACATGTATGGCTAAATGTTTTTTTAAATTTACAATTATCTCAAATGTTTATCTAATACTCGAGAAGCAATTGCATCTGCTAATGTATTTAGAGACCTTGGAATATGCTGATATTCAATGTAATCAAACTCACGTTCCAAGAGACGCACTCTCAAAAACAATATTAATAACACAGGATTTCTAATGGCATAAAATCTATTAAGCTGATACAACGAATTCAGAATCTAACCTCAATATCAAACGTCGAATCCCAAATGAAATAGATTCAGACAATAACTCAATCACTGCACTGTATTCTGCAATGTTGTTTGTTGTTTGACCGAGGCTCACCCCATGCATAGAAACTAACTCGTCATAGGGCGAATAGATAACCCAAGATGCGGAAAAGATATTCCATGTACTACGACAAGCACCATCAGCAAATCCAATGTACATTTGGAGAGTGTTACACTAAAATTTGTCACCATGACTATCTGCAGTTAATATGGCTCCATCAATAGTCATATTACCCGCCTTGTCAAGCCTCATACCTTTGCTCTTCATGTCAAACTTCAGAAAGAGATAAAGTCACTTAAAAACATGTTTATCTCTAGGTACGCAGGTTCTCTCTACCTTGCCTGCGTGTACGCACTCCAAACACAATGTACCTGCGTACTTGTATGCTCTGTAAGCCAAAGGATGGGTGCGTACCCCTGTAAAGGTCAAAAGGCGCCGAGTTTCATCTTTAAAAAGTTACTTGTGGTCACTTCTAGAGCCTTCTAGAAGAGTGTTTGACGTGTATTGAGCGCCTCCAGATGGTTCATGCATCCCTATGATAGAGGAACTTATCCCATCCAGAGAGGAGCTACCCCATCCAAAAGAGGGAGTATCCCATTGATGTTGGAACTGAATAACTTCCTCTAGAACACTATAAATACAGGCCTTGGGCCAAGAGGAGGGGAGGTTGAAAGCTGAACATTCTAAAGGGTAAATGTTGCTGGAATTAGGACTTCCATTGTTGACTTGTGAGGAGAGATTACTATCCTTCCTTGTTGCCATATTGGGAGTGGGTGAGCTTGTCAAAGTAGAAGGAAATCTCTTGTTGGACCCTGGGAGGAGCTTGCACAACACCAAGGCTCAGGTTGTAATGGTTCCTTTTTTGTTTCCTTAATACAAATAAGTCCATTCTTCTCAATGATTTGTTGTTCATGAATTATTTCATGTACTCCTTGGTCTATGTGATGAATATGCTTTGTTTTATGAAATATTCAGGTGTTATGTGATCGTTTGTCTTGTTAATGTATGCAGGTCTTAAAGTGAAGGAGGAGCTCATCTGGATCAGCAAGGCTGGACTGCTACAACAAGCGTTGGACCTAAGGTAAGATCGGAAAACACTTAGTTCTCATAGAATGATGTATGTTTAGAGAAGGATTGCTCTTGTTTGGTTTGTTTGTCACTAGAGAGTCTTAGACTCCTAGGGAGGTTAGGTTTGTCCGCAAAAATAACTCTTTCCGCATGACACATACTTTCCCATGTTTGTTTTGGCAAAACATTCGCATCGGACCCTAGATCCAAGATAACTTGGTCCATTTCGTATTCCCCTATCTGCGAAGTGAGTCTCATCTCATGTACAGTCCTCACCTTATGCTTACCAAGCTTTTTGACTATGTGTGGTTTGCCAGTAGTGTTGTCCTTACCAGTGCACCGATTGATCAGTTCCTGCAGTCCCTTCACAGCCTTACTATCGCGGAGTAGTTTCATGCAGGTCTCTAAGAACGTGGTAATCATGGATGGGTCCATTTCTTTAACCAGTTTCTGTTGACTTCCTGAGGTAGAGGCCTCATTGAAGCTTTTCTTTGCTTCCATAAATGTTTCTTTTGCACGCTCCAGATCAAACCCAATCTCCTTTTTTGGTGCTTTGCGGGCCCACTCACCTTCTGCAGGTTGCTTCCCTTTATCCTTGTCAGTCGTTGTTCCACTCCGCAGCTTAATGTTTACCTTCGGGTCTTCCTCACGAGGCTCAGCCCTCATCATCTGGAAGTTTTGTATCGGTTGTGCCCCCTTTTCACAAATCTTAGCCAGCAATATAGGGAAACCCTCAATCTCATGGTCAAACTGAGTACAATAGTGGCATGATAGTCACGTCGGATTCGGACAGTCTCTTGCATAGTGTCCTAGTCCTCCACAATTGTAACAAATAAGCTACCCTCAGCCTCTACCAAGCCCCCCTCCACCTCAGCCTCGGTTGTGCCCCTAACACTCACCTCGCGCTCCCCCAACACCTTGGTCTGGAGGCCATGTTTCTTCCTACACCCTGTATGTAGGTGCCCTTTCCATCATTAATTCATAACTATGGCAATTGTTCTCATCATGACCTAATGATTGATAGAAATTGTGGAAGAGTTGTTGTGGTGTTTGTACGAATTTCTACAACAAATGGAAATTATTGGTTGCATGTTTCCCAGTTACCTAGCATATAGAACACCATAGCGTGGGCCCTCTACTTGTCCCTGTCGTAGCCTCCAGCCTTAGAGGCATTGGTCCCCCTATTGCAACATAGTTCACAAAGACTGGACAATGATCCTTTTCATGCCCTTGCCCTTTACTTTCAAGCACCAGAATTCTTTGCGCACCTCTAGCTGAGTTGTTCTATCTTTCTTCAGACTCTACATTTCGAGGCAAAGGTTCTGAAACTACGCGTGAATCTGTTGAACCCCAGGATTAGCATCCTATATTGGTGTCTCATGTAGTCTCATCATGATTTCAGAGCTTCTTCCTGGGTCCCAATCTTTTGTTGTGATAGTGCAACCCTTACATGGGGCAAGAGCGAGGCCACGAACCATTCGCGGTGCTACCCATCAGTTAGGTTTATGTTGGCTTTGTACACTTTAATCTTGGATCCAAATCCTAGGGCGTCTCACTAGGCTTCATCATGATCTCCTTAAATCCCACAATGGATTGTGCTTGAGACTTAGGTCTATTGAATTCCCTATTCAGTGTAGTCTGGATATCTACCAACGCGGACGTTGGGTTATTAGTACTGTACTTAATGTACCACGTTAGTGCGCAGTCCTACAAAGCACTATCCAATGTTGCTTTCTTCATTTGATCATCCGTGATACCCTGAGCTTCCCATACAACCTTTATGACAAACCAAAACTGGTCCGGATCTTCATTCCCTATGCCCTTGAATATAGGTAGCTTTATGGAGTTCGCCATATTGAATAGTGGTGGAGGTGATAGTGGTGTGGGAAATGGGGTAAGTGGTGGAGGTGAGGATGGGGGCAGTGTGGATGGATGGGATGAGGATGGAGGAAATGCAAGTATTCATGGGAACCCTTGTCTTATCAATTAAATAGCGCTTAGCAGGGAAGCCTGCGTTGCTCCTTTGTCATCACTCAAAGGAGGCTCAATTAGTGGGCTATACTCAAGATATTTTCTTCCTCCGTCCCTGAAAGACCTTCCACTTCATGTAGCTCAAAACATCAAGGTAATTGCATGACCTGCTTTTCACACAAGAGCATCTTCATCCAAGTATTTAGTGATTTCAAATACTTACCTCGCGGCCCTTTGAAGAAGCGGTGCTCTGCTTCGTTGTAGCTGACCGAAGTATCAATCGCGAACCTGTCACAAACCCCCCTATGATACAATCAAGCTAGTGATTGACAACACACGTGATATTACCTTCATAGGCTTGCAATCTTTGCACTAACTCTGGGGTCTAGACAATCGGATTGTCAAGCCTCCACCTTCCCCAACTATCTACCAACTTCATGATCCACTCATATAATTCAACTGGGAAAGAACAAAAGATGATTTCATGAATCTCTATGTACAGATATTTGTCGAATCATTATTCCTTTGTCAATCGTAGATTCCTATTTTCTTGCACTAGGAATTCATGGATCTTCTTATCCAACCAATCTTCAATCTCCTTCTTAGTTCGATTCAAATGATGCGACATCACACATCTCATTATGCAGATCTTGGTCCCAGCAACAGAACCATTTTTTGGCTTGATGGGCCCTGCCCCAGGTTTAGCGTTAGTTAGGCAAGCAAATCCCTACACTACTAGCCCTTTTGGCATCAGTCTATGGATCGCGGAGGGAAGTCTCACCCAAAGCAGTATGGGGGGATGCAGGAACCAAGTTTTTGCACCCTGAGATAGTTATGATGTTGGTTTTATACCTTAAACCCTTCCTTCACATAGATCAATAAGCCTTTAGGGCTTATCGATGTACTTTCTCTTCTGTCTCGTAGAAACTCCACGAAGGTATACAATCATCCTTCGCACAACCCTAACCAGTGGCTCACGTACTTAAGCACCTTTGTTTCTGCATTATTGTATGATTTCCTAAATTATCTTAAGTGTTCGCCAATTTTACCATGTAATTAAGATTGTCTTCGCGTAAACATATATCCTTATTTTTGTTCATATAACAGATAGAAACGTATACATTCACACATCAAATTAGCATTATAACATAAACCCAGACTTAACATAACATAATCGAATGCGATCCATAGAGGAAAAACACACACTAATTTCAAAATACTTCTCTTTATTGATGATTCAGATTTTTAATACAGACTCTATCTGCCCTACACACACAGCTGCAGGGGTCTGTGCACTTAGCTGTAGAATTTCTACCCTATGCCTCTACGCACTCAGCTGTAGAGCCTCTTCCTACGCTAAGACTTTCACTCTTAGCTCTTCACAAACTCATCAATCACTTACACTCTTTTTTTTCCACTCTACTTCTAAGACTCCCTTTTTATACAAGTCCATGGTCCACAGACCAAGGGTAGATCTCTAAAGCCGACACAAGCTATCTAAACCAAGGGAAAAAACCCTTTTTGTCTTTTGCTATCTTCAAGCTTTGTGGCCACAAAATATGGAGACTTTACATTCCTTTGTACAATATTCGGGCTTTCTGCCCCAAACTTAGGCTTTTAGTGCCAAAAATGTCCCCATGGGACCCATTCCCAACAGGGACTAAGGCTTGATATTGTGCAATGCATATTTCAAGATGGCCAAGGTCAAATTATTGCATAGTTCAGGGACTCAAGAGCTCAGGTTGGAGGCTTGATCCTTGAGACTGCAATATGTGTAGTTCTAGAGACTTAGGCAGAGCGACTATGAAATTGAGTGTCTCAAGGGCTCAAGCTAGAGGCTTGAGACTTCAGACTACGCAGTGCACATTTTTTAAGGCCTCGGCTGAATGATTGTGTAGTTGAGGAACTTAAGAGTTCAAGCTTGAGGATTTAAGTTGCCCAATGTGGAGTTCATATAGGAGAAAAAGTTGGGAGATTTCATAGTTGAGGGGTTTAAGGCCTCAAGCTTGAGGCTTGAAGTTTACCAATTCGTGGTTTTGTAGGGAGAGATGCCAATTTATTATGTAGTTCAAGAGCTCAAGTTTTAGGCTTGGTGATTAAGACTATGCATTGCATGGAGAAGGTTGGCTTTAGGCAAGGATTACATAGTTCTGGAGCTCAAGGGTTGGGCTTGAGCACTGATATTATGCAATTTGTAGTTCTGGGAGGAATAAATTGTGCATTGTGTCGTGCTAAGAGGCAAGTATTCTACTTGAGGACTGATACCGCGCAATGCTTAGTCCAAGAGGGTTGAATGAGGTTGAGAGGCTCAGTTGGGGAGTTTTCCCAGTTTTGACAAAGTTTTTGATCTGTGGGATAAAGTTGAACAAAATAAAGACTTGAACATGTTCACACCCTTAACTCTCTTGGAAACAAAACATGAAACACTCAGAATACATGAACAAATTTTTTTCCTCAATGCGACAACATTGCGACAACTCACTCCAAGTGCGACACTAAAGATACACTTTGTGATGATAGTGACAACACTTGTGTGAAAGTTATTGAAACTTCAGAAATGAGTGTGATACATGTTTACATAATAAGGATAAATAATTATCACAAATTTTACCCCTCGAAACAACTAGAACTAGATTTTGTCAAATATTAACACTTAACATGCTAAAAGAAGACACTTGCAATATGAAGAGAAAAGTGTGAACGACACTTGCGATATGCAAACAAAAGTGAAAAAAACACATTCCAGAGCCAAGATAACATGAAAATTATACTAATTAATATGAAATCAAGTGAAGGAGACAGTCAAAAATGTGAAAGAAAAACTTGCGAAAGTGAAGACGCGCAAAAGTGACATTTTGGAAAACTCACCGAAACAAAATTGCAATCACAACCAAAAGTGAGAGACTGTTAATGAAAGCACATAATGAATTTTGAGATGGATTGATCATCAAACAGGCACAATCTTGTTGTATTATGTTATGCTTGTACAACCTTGTGTAAAACAATGCGCTAATGAACTTTTTGTGGACTGAGCATCTGTGAGTAGGTGATTTTGACAATTACAATTCAAGAAGGGATCTTAGAGACTTAGAAAAAAAAATTCTAACCAACAAGTGACTATGAAATAACCAATCGCAAGATCCATGGTATGCTCCAAAATTCAAGTGTAGGAAAAATTTTGGAGGGTGTTTGTCATAGCGACAACACTTCGTGTCACACTAGTAGAACTCCAGCATCTTTGCCTTGGTAAATTCTTTGTGTAGGGTCTGCAGTTTTTCAAGGAGTACTGATTCATCATCTGGATTACTCGAACTTCCCCATTGATTCCATATGTACACATAGTCCTCTTCATTCCTTCTCGGTTGAACAAAAACATATGACCAGCAATATAACAATGTTTCGAAACATGAAAGGGTAATGTAGTTCACAAGATTTATACTTTCATAGTATAAATTTTCATCTATGGTGTTGCTCCACTACTAGTAGGCCTAGACAGTACCCCAATAGACTCACTTCAGGAACACAAACATTTCTGCACTTCCAATGAACCTAGATAGTACCTCACCAGAGTCTCTTGTTTCACCTCCCTGCCCAGGAAGCCTTTCTCTTCTTTCACCCTTATTTATTTATTTTATAGGATTGTTCATCAACACATTCATTTCATGAGTGGAAGAGGGATCCTAACTCATTGAGAGTAGGAGAGGTTGTTCCTTTAGAGAAGCATATGTAAGGCCACTGATATTTTTTTTCTCGTTTTGATTTTTCCCTTGTCCTCCTCTACTTGACTAGATAAGCATGGATAACACCAAAACATAAAGAACTGAGTGTAGGCATGAGGCTTCCATAGTATACATGGATATCGTGGTTTGACACAGATCTTTCCTCATGCAAGGATCATATTTTCCATCATAATATCATCGACCAAAGGATAACCAGGATGAGGAAAAAGGACTGATAGCTAAATGTTGCAGTGTCACAAATCCCTTTTCTATTCTTCCACACTATCTTTGAGCCCAAATGGAGAATCCTTCATGTAAAGTCTCATTAACAGAACAACAAATAAAATATATGAGACAACAAGAAAGAAAAGCCAAAGCACAAGAAAAAGGAGGCTAAACAAAAAAAAGTAAGGAAACACAAGAAAGGCTAAGGAGAATAAGTGTAGAATGAGTGCAAGAGAAGGGGAAAATAAAATGCAGCTAGATCTACTCCTAACGTAAAAAGCTAGAAGGTCAGGGTCAAGTGTATTGAAATTTCCAGTAAAGCCACTGTATTTTTTTCTGACCTGCAATAAAAAAGATACGATCGATTAAAACTGATATAAAGTAATGTGCAAGAGAAAATATAAGAGTTTGAATAACTTTCACAACAAATAGAAGGTCTTGCCTATTAGAAAAAAGATGTGTCACAACCATTATTTCTAACCAATTCACATTCTTACCTTTTTTACAAAGACCATAGTTAAACAAACCTCAAAAGCTTCTTGTGGACATATCTTCATCTGCACTAAACTTATTAGCAAGCATGAGGAAAGATTGAAACTTTTTATTTGCGACAGAGCTTGCTAATTAGGATTGCTCCAACCATTTAGTGATTCAGTCATAAATTTTGAAACAATGTTCTTGAGAACCCTAATATATTTGAAAAGATGAATTTCCAATTAAGAGCACAAGGTCAAGAAGAGAATCTTGTGAGGGAAAATGGATCTGATCATATTCAGCTGGCATGTTAAGACAGTGATGACCTGACATAATCATCAACAAAGGCTAAAGTGCCTCAACTTCTTGGCTAGTATCTAGATATTAATATGATAAACTGTAAATATAAAAGGATGTAAAACAACTATTATTAGATGTGTTGATGGGAAAATGGTAATTTGAATTACAGTCATCAACAATAGAGACATGATCATATGGGTTTATTAAAGAATCAGATTCCTAGTTTGTAATTAACAACTATAAATTAATTTCAACAACTTCACGAATACTCTGAATAATAGAACCAACTTGCTCACATGCTGAATGCCACAAACCATCTTCTCGTAACTGGTGACAAACTATTAAAGCATCATAATTATCGAAAGAATTCAAGAGGAATGTGAGTATAGCCAATATATGAAACCAATAAGGATGTAATGAATGAAAAAGAGGAACCCGATTCAACAAATAACTTAAGCACTTATTAACACTCATGAGGATGTTTGGTCTCAAGAAGACATTCACAAGAAATACTAGGAGTTGATTATCCGCCATAGCACTCAACAAATATCAACTCTTCCACCAAAGGTAATCTTGAAATTGATAAACTTCGCAATTTTGTGCATTCACAAAAGGTATACACTCCAAACCTTAATTCAATACAAGATATTTGCATGAGGATGAATTCACTACAATAGTATGATCATAAACCCGATCTCAAGAAATAGGAAAATTGTAACGAGAAATCCCAATATCCATCAAGAACGATTTTGCATTAGGGGAATTTTGAGGTCTAAAATGGACCTCCTAAGGAAATTATAAAAATAAGATTAGATCACATAATCAAATTTTAGAGGGAAAAACGAAAAAACTATTTTTTCAACTCATATTTTCAACTTATCTCCCTATGGGTTTACTCAAAGTTTGAGCAGCAGCACTTGTTGGATGTATAATTTGATTCCTCATCCAAGGAGTACCCATGTTGCATACTTTCGATGAACCCTGCTACATGAAAAATGTGATTGCAATCATGTTTTTTCATGTATTTATCATTTCTCATGTAGCAGGGTCCATCGAAAGTATGTAACATGAGTACTCCTTGGATGAAGAATCAAATTTTGCATCCAATGAGTACTCCCACTGAAAATTTGAGTAAAAACTTAGTGATATAGGTTAAAAATATGAGTTGAAAAAGTAGTTTGATTATTTTATTATTTTTTAAACTTTTTATTTTTTACTCCAAAAATGGTGAATCATCCCCCATGGTTGACATCATCATCTTGAAACCTCTTGGTTCTTATAAAGTTTGTTTTTTTGTACATTTTTCTTACGAGACCCATTTTAGACCTCAAAATTCCCCTAATGCATCCAACGAAACAATAAAAATGAAATAATTCTGTGAGAAAATCTAAATCTGACATGTTTCAGGAATTTTGCTAGGATCGCGAGAACCTTACGTAACCATCAACGACAGTTGAAGTTCCTCGACCTCTTGAAAAGTTTTGGAACTTTTAAAATATGGATAAGAACATTTTATAAACCGGTTCAAATCGAAAACTGCATGTGGATAGTTGTTCTCAATTAAGTTAACAAGATCACCATTATCTGGATGGAAGTTATCTACATCATTGGTTTGATTAGGTTTTCCAACTTCAAAAAACAGATTACTCAATTCATAATATTAAACTGATCACAAATATGATGATGTATGAATTGGAAAAAGCTTGTGATCACACTGATTCGAAGAATTTCCCCCATACAAAAAAAGAGATGATACGGGATGGAATGGATGTTGGCATTATGACGCAAGTTTGGCTCTATGACATAGGTATTATCCTTGATGGCAAATCACTCAAATGGCATATCATAGTTCAAGCTCTCAGTATGAAAGAAAATGAGGTATACGCAGGTTCCTCTTAACAAAGTCAGGTATACACTTGAGATTACAGATCAAAAGGCACGTATACGTATGCGCACACTTTCATGCAAAGAAAAGCGCATAGGTGTGGGAAAACTTATGTTTGGTCCATGGTATTGCATCCAAGTGTTAAACCCATGTATTGGATCCTTAGTATTGGTTATCTATGGTTTTGAGCCATGGTTTGAGTAAGGCCAAGACTATAAAAAGGAGGAGATCATTTCGCAAAGGTATTAACTGAAGAATTGAATATCTTATGAGGAGCAAGATCTGGAATACTGGAGATTTGTTTATGGTGCATAGCTGGATCTGAATCAAGGAGGAACCTGAGTGTTACAAGATGGATAAGTTCTATTGATGGGTCAAATCTCAAGGCTTGAATATTAGTATCTTTGGGTGATTTTGATCTATTATATTTGATGCATGAATTGATCTATGAATCTGATAATCTGGGTATAACTAATGCTTGAATACTTGAAAAAGGAAAACTGTCTTTCATAAATCTGTACGTAGGTTTGGCGCAGTGAAGGCACATATACACGTTGTTTCAGTAATTCAAAGAAGCGTATACACAAGTTTTCCTTTATATAGAAGCGTATGCATGCATGTTCCTCATATTGAAGTAGCGTACGTCTCATAAAATATGTTTTAGCTACTTTGGTTTATTGCTGTAGTATTCTCGGTTAAGGATTGGTGTCTGGTTACTGTAATTATTCTGGCTACAGTGGTTAGAGAAGTGATTGTTTGATTCAGTATTGGGTTGTACAAAGAAGATTGGTTGATGCAGATATACTTGATGTTTGATTGATGTTATTCATGGATCTAGTCTGAAAATTTATGAAACGTGGTCCCTGGGAGAAAAGAGAAGGTTGTAGCCTTCTGTAGGTCAGCACCTACGTACTAGTACCTCAGCTAGTACAAGAGCTAAGGGGGTTGCAGCTCCCTTCCAGAAGAAGCTGGAGAACGAGAGAAGGTTCTAGCCTTCTGTAGGTTGCAGCTTGCATACTGGTATAAGACTACACCAGTACAGAAACATTGTAAAAAGAAGTTTCTAATTGAAAGAAGATAGAGACGAATTGCAGCAGGTGGTTTTCATCCACATCGGGTTTCCACCTTATATCTTGTGTTCTTGTGTATGACTTTCTGCTCTATTTTTTTGTTCCTGGTTACTTTTTATATGGTTCTGACACACAGATATATGATCAAAATCTGAAGAATAAGTTAAAATATAAATTCTGCAACCTATACACGAGTTTCATTAACTAAAGTTGTGTATATACGCTATTTTCACTAACTAAAGTAGCGTGTACAAATCTGTGTATGAAATGAAAAATAATTGACTTGATAATACTGATTCACCCCCCCCCCCC
>APFE030293099.1:124319-162801 GCA_000404065.3 Pinus taeda | reverse complement strand
AGCGTGGATGACAGAAAAAGCACTAGTGGTGGTGCATTCTTTATGGGTTCTAGATTAGTATCTTGGTTCAACAAGAAACAAAGTTCAATTGCTTTATCTACAGCTGAAGCAGAATATGTGGCTGATGCATCTTGCTTCATACAACTCCTTTGGATGATTCAAACTTTACAAGATTTTCAAATCACTTGTTCTCCACCTATCTCCATCTTTTGTGATAATAAAAGTGCAATCAGTATTTCAAAGAATCCTCTCATGCATTCAAAGACTAAGCACATACCTATCAAGTATCATTTTCTCCAGGAACAAGTGCTTGAACAAAAGGTCAAATTGGAGTATGTTCCTTATAAGGAACAAGTTGCTAATATACTCACCAAACCACTACCCAAGGAGACATTTGAATACCTCAGACAGAAGCTGGGGGTAGTTGATGCATCATCTTGTTGTTGAATCTTGTCTATTTCAGAGAAAAATGGTTGTACGCAAGTTTCATGAGGAGGATCCGCGTACATACACCATTTTATGAAGACATAGTCACGTATATGTTGGTTTAAAGACAAACAGTGGGCCAGGCTCATGATGAAAAGAGTATGATATGAGTCTGACAGAGACCATCTGGCACAGGTTCAGGGGGAGCACATATTCTTCTAATAATGCATTTTTGGCATTATCTTAGAAGATCTTGGTTCAAATTCACAGTTGTTTTGGCTTCAGGTGGAATAGGTGCAAAGGGAGAACATGGTTGCTGGTCTGAATAATGATTGACAGATGTTGCAGATGATAGTTGTTGATAACTATCATAGTCTTGCTGTAGATATTTCGTCTCTATGTCATGTATTTCTTTCCTTATCAGGGTCATGTAACAGCCTATCTTGTTTTCCCCACTATGCCTGGGATGGATGATGTAATGTTCTTATTTTATCATGTGTAAATTCTTGGTGTATCCCCACTTGGTTGGGTAGATGAGTCAATTCCCACTTGGTTGGGAGATGGATGTATGTATGAGTATTTGGTGGTAGGAAGGTCATTTATAATAAGGTTATGTAGCACGTCTTCTTTCAAACCTTGCCTACAGTCAGGGGGAGCTTGGATAGCACCGCAGAGCAGAGAATTCAGCATGAACTCAGGGGGAGTATAACCTCTTGCCCTTGATGTCAAAGGGGGAGAATGACTTTGAGTGACTTGGGGTTTCCATCAAGTCCAAAGGAGGAGATTGTTGGCATTATGACACAGGTTTTGGCTCTATGACATAGGTATTGTCCTTGATGGCAACTCACTCAAATGGTACATCACAGTTCAGGCTCTCAGTATGAAAGAAAATGAGGTATACGCAGGTTCCTCTTAACAAAGTCAGGTATACACTCGAGATTACAGATCAAAAGGCACGTATACGTATGCGCACACTTTCATGCAAAGAAAAGCGCATACGTGTGGGAAAACTTATGTGTGGTCCATGGTATTTAGTTCGACATATTTGATCCTGTGGTTTTGGTCCTTGGTATTGCATCCAAGTGTTAAACCCAGGTATTCGGTCCCTAGTATTGGTTATCTATGGTTTTGAGCCATGGTTTGAGTAAGGCCAAGACTATAAAAAGGAGGAGATCATTTGACAAAGGTATTGACTGAATAATTGAATATCTTATGAGGAGCAAGATTTGGAATACTGGAGATTTGTTTATGGTGCATAGCTGGATCTGAATCAAGGAGGAACCTGGGCATTACAAGATGGATAAGTTCTATTGATGGGTCAAATCTCAAGGCTTGAATACTAGTATCTTTGGGTGATTCTGATCTATTATATTTGACGCATGAATTGATCTATGAATCTGATAATCTGGGTATAACTAATGCTTGAATACTTGAAAAGGGAAAACTGTCTTCCATAAATCTGTACGCTGTTTCGGTGCAGCGAAGGTGCGTATACACGCTGGTTCAATAATTCAAAGAAGCGTATACGTAGGTTTTCCTTTATATAGAAGCGTATGCATGCATCTTCCTCATCTTGAAGTAGCATACATCTCATAAAATATGTTTTAGCTACTTTGGTTTATTGCTATAGTATTCTGGGTTAAGGATTGGTGTCTAGTTACTATTATTATTCTGGTTACACCATTCAGAGAAGTGATTGTTTGATTCAGTATTGGGTTGTACAAAGAAGATTGGTTGATGCAGATATAATTGATGCTTGAATGATGTTATTCATGGATCCAGTCTGAAAATTTATGAAACGTGGTCCTTGGGAGAAAAGAGAAGGTTGTATCCTTTTGTAGGTCAGCACCTACGTACTAGTACCTCAGCTAGTACAAGAGCTAAGGGGGTTGTATCTCCCTTCCAGAAGAAGCTGGAGAACGAGAGAAGGTTCTAGCCTTCTGCAGGTTGCAGCCTGCATACTGGTATAAGACTGCACTAGTACGAAACATTGTAAAAAGAAGTTTCTAATTGAAAGAAGATAGAGAAGAATTGCAGCAGGTGGTTTTCACCCACATTGGGTTTCCACCTTATATCTTGTGTTCTTGTTTATGACTGTCTGCTCTATTTTTATGTTCCTGGTTACTGTTTATATGGTTTTGACACATAGATATATGATCAACATCTGAAGAATAAGTTAAAATATAAAGCCTGCAACCTATATGCAAGTTTCATTAACTAAATTTGCGTATATACGTTGTTTTCACTAACTAAAGTAGCGTGTACAAATTTGTGTATGAAATGAAAAATAATTGACTTGATAATATTGATTCACTCCCCCTCTTAGTATTATTTCCAACAATGGATGCTCTATAGTTTCATCGCTTTCTTATTCAATATGGATATTCTCACTATTCTATGTTATTTAAAGATTCAATTCGTGAGATAAAAAAAACTTGAAGAGCATTGAGAGTCTCCATCACAAGTTGATGCAATGTAAAGGGTAGAGCACAAAGGATAGGGAGGTGAGTAGGAAGAAGTATTCATAAGCGAATATTCTTTGACAAAAAAAATTAAGATCTAAATATTTCGAAACAGTATCTTCTTGAGAAACTGAAAGATCAATTGGTGCACTTGGGAACTCATCCTCATTGTATCAACGAAGTCATCCTAATCAGAATGATTATTTCCAAAGACTTGAGATTGGTTAGGTAAACTGGTCACATTTGGTTACCAAGATTACTAGATTCAATATCAACCAAGAATGAGGAAACACCAACTTCACACTAAGGATTTTGAAAAAGAGAATAAATATTGAAAGAATATTCACCTTTCTGCTCCTCAACCTATGAAATGTGACTAACTTGCACCTGATCACTGCTTATATTTGAAAGAGACCAATTAGGTAGATTAAGTGAAATGGGGTCATGAAAAAGAGATGGTAAAGGATGAAAGGTATATGAATCATATTCAAGGCTTAAGTTATAAGCAATAATATCATCTTGTAGAATGGAGGAGTTAGTCTTCACCATAGGATTCATGAACCATTTTGGGATTTCCTCCATGGGATCTAAATCATCAAAAATGGAAGAAGGATGAGAAGATGGATTAGGAATATGATTTGAAAATTTCCCAACTTTATGATCATTGCAAGGAGGCACATGTATTGGGATTGAAAAAGGAGGACAAGGAACAAAAGGAGTTGTAGATTCCTCCTCTGAATTTAGAGGTGTCTCATGACTTACAAGAGTTGGGGAAGTAGAATGTTAATTTATGGTATGTTCTATACTTATAACAATTTACTTATTTTTCTTATTATACTCCACATATTAGCAATCACATGTACATAAAGTAAAGTGCAGATGGAACATTAAACGATTGACATAAAACAATCCAAGACAAGAGACACAAGATGTGGCGGCTAGCCAGGGACAAACCCCACAATGTGTGGGGAAACTCTTTGATCAAATATTATGTTATCTTCAATAATTGAGTAGAGAGAAATAGTGCAATAAATCTGATTTATATTAGCAGTAGAAAACCCTAGATCAGTAGCAGCATCATCAAAACTAGGGCAGTCGATATCTCACAAACTGACCATCGGATCAGCTTGATTCCACCACCCAAAGTTGCAGCCTTAAAAGGAGGTTCAGATGAACCTACATCATAGTTCAAAATAGGAGTTTTGATGGTCCACACTGGTCAAACTTTGGATCTGCAGTTGCAACTTCAGTTTCAGCAACTTCCTTCAAACTAGTGCAATCGATATCTCGTAAACCAATCATCGGATCGACTTGATTCCACCACCAAAATTTGTAGCCTTCAAAGGAGGTTCAGATGAACCTATAGTGTAGTTCAAAAGAGGAGGTTGGATGGTCCACGCTGGTCAAAATTTGGATCTGTAGTTGCAGCTTCAGTTTTGGCAGCTTCCTTCCACATGTGAGAGAGAGAGAATCTTTCTTGCGTAGTAGAGAAGACCCTCTTTTCTGCACAGGAGAAAGAGAGATGTGATGAGATGAGTGAGTGAAAATGAGGAAAATTCCTCCTATATTTATACACAACTATTGATGTTTGAATAAATGTGACTGTTGGGCTTATGAGCCTACATGAGTTGTAGGTTGGCTTGATAATAATTCCATAATCAAAATAAATTCATATCTCCATGAATACTTATCGGAATCGGATGATATTTAGATCAATCCTACACCTCTCGACGAGAGGAATCTAATGAACATATTATCCGCCATTTCATAAGAAATAATATGACCCACATGAATTTTGGCCCTAGTTTCCAATTTTAACACTCCCTCTCAACTAGGGAGAGCTTCATCTGCAATCTGTTTATCGGTTGCTACTATTCATTCATCAAATGCACTGCCCTGTACAGCCTGACCCTTTCCCTGCTCTGCTCTATTCTACCTATTCTGCTTTGTCTTGTTTTGCCCTACATTGATCTATATGGCTCTGCTCTGTTATGCTCTGCTCTATTTTTTTCTGTTTTGCTCTGATTTTTTCTGAATTATGAAGAAGAAGAAATGACTGAGGATGTATCATATTGACTCAAAACTAGTCTCAGAGTATGTACCATTGGTCCCAGACCATTCTCAACCAACCCAAAGTCAGCGTCATAGTCAGGACAACTCATACCATTGGTCCTAGACCAATAACATCCTCCACTGACTCAAAGTCAGTCTCAGAGTGCGTACTACTGGTCCCAGACCAGTAACAACCGACCCAAATTCAGTGTCATAGAATGTACCACTCCTACCACTGGTCCCAAACCAGTATCATTGATCCCAGATTAATGGAGGTCATCCTAGGGTAGGGAGTATGGTAGATATAATGATGCATCCATTGGTACTACTATGGTCCCTATATTCATTTCCCTGCACATTGATCAGATGATAGGTACTTCCCATGGGTCCCAGACTACATGGGTAGGATGTCTTGACAAGAGAACTTAATCAATCCCGTCCTCACAGGAGAGCACATCAATCCTGCTACAATCACCATGGATAACACATCAATCCAGGCCGCCATGGAGAACACATCAATCTAGGCCTCACAGGAGAACACATCAATCCTACTACAATCACCATGGAGAACACATCAATGCAGGCCTCACAGGAGAACACATCAATCCTGCTACAATTTCCATGGAGAACACATCAATCCAGGCCTCACAGGAGAACACATCAATCCTGCTACAATTGCCATGGAGAACACATCAATCCAAGCCTCACAAGAGAACTAATCATCCTGCTACATAGGAGAGTGAATCATCCTGTTCCACAAGAGAGCGAATCATCTTATCCCACAAGAGAGTGAATCATCTTGTTCTAGTGTGCACCACTAAGGGAGGGTGAGTCACCTTGTGGTCGTATGTTGCTCCAATAATAATCGCAAGCCCTCAGAGCTCCTAGAGATCAATGTATACAACATGCAGGACCCTTATACAAGGCTTTCTTGACGACTCCAAGTCATTTGGGAAAATCACAGATTAGATCTTTCCTTAGGGCTTCGACAAGTTGTATCGACCTGTACATCATCTTAATTTGATGGAGCCTACTTGCTCATTGACTTACCATATTCCAGATGATGTCTATCTGCTGGAGTAATCGACAAATATGGGATTCCTCAATAATCGAATCCCACCTCTGGTTTTACATAGAATCACAGTGGTATGTGTTCAAATAGCTTACTGAAGAGCTTCCCCAACTAGGTAGCTTCATACGAGATCATACTTGTAGATATCTATCCTGTCTTGGTGGTGCTTATGGAAACCGACTTCTGCTTCCTTCTCATCCATTATATCGAAGTAGAATCCAAATAGAAACAGCACTAAAAAGTGCTCCAATGATCCTCCACACTACCTGCCTAATCAGCATTCACATAATCATGCAGTTTCATATTTCTGGTAGTGTATCTAAATCCATGAGAGATTGTGTCATGAAGACATCTCAAAAGATTCTTGGCACCAATCTAGTAAGGCTCAACCAAATATGAGCTCACAATGCTAACTGCAAAAAACATGTTCGGCTGGAGGTTCACTAAGAAGATCAACGCGAATGAGTTTTTGAAACTCAGAGGCATTTCCCAAATCTGGTCCAACATCACTACCATATAACTTCTGAAAGTTAAGATCCTTGAGGTGGTCACAGGCTTGTAGTCCACCATGCCAAATATTTTCAGAATCTTCACCACTTATTTTCCTTGAGATAGGAAAATTTCCCTTGGCTTCTGCTACACTTCAAATCCTTGGTTCTTGATTTCAAATTTAGAAGCCAACTCCCTCTTACATTTGTGAATGAGAGGGTATGCACCTGTTAGCAAGAGGTCATCCACATACAACACTAGTATGAGAGGCTTGTCATCTTCAACCTTAAAGTAAAGGTTAGGATCAGCTTCAACTCCTATGAATCCCAACTTCATCAAGTAGCTGTCGATCCTCTCATACCATGCTCGGGGTGCTTGCTTCAGCCCATAGAGAGCCTTCTTCAACCTGCATACATGAGATTTTCGATCATAAATCTCAAATCCTTCAGGTTGATCCACGTAGACCTATTATTTGATCGAGCCATGCAAGAACATGGTCTTGACATCCATCTGATGTAGGTTCCATCTTGTGAAGCGGCAAGGGCTATGATCAAGCAGATGGTCATATATCTGGCAATAGGTGCAAATATCGCATCATAGTCTATACCTTCCTTCTAGAAGAAACCACGAGCAACAAAACGAGCCTTATACTTTTTCGTACTTCCATTTGCTGCATGCTTTATCTTGTAAAGCCATTTTGATGTGACAACTGTCTTGTCCTGGGGTCTAGGAACTACTTCCCAGACATCATTCTTCATAATAGACTCATATTCTTTAATCATATCATCCTTCCATACTTGATGCTTGACATCATCTGAGAATGATGAAGGCTCATTTTATATAATCATGCTCATACTGGTCAGGTATCCCTGATACCTGTTAGGTTTCTTACTTTCACAGAAGGTTCCTCTTGGTGCAGCATGTCCTTCAGCATCATCGAGTACCCGCCTAAGCCATAAAGGCCTCTTCCTAGAAGAGGAAGGCGCAAGTGGATAAATAGGATCCATGGGTTCCTCCACATCAGGAATTGTTACATTATCTACCCATAGAAACTTTGGAAGTCTTTGGACAGCTTCCACAATCGAACTGTTCTTCCTTTCTGCCACACCATTCTGCTCAGGAGTATGTGGTGTAGTAGTTTCCCTCTTAATTCCAACCTCAGGTATGCTTGAGTGAACCAACTATAATATATCGGAGGTCTTTCTTAGGCTTTATGGGAATGGTCCCCTTTTGAGCTTTCCTTCGGCACATCCCGAACATACAACTTCTTTTTCTACTCGGAATTTGGGCATCCCTATTACCATATGTCTTACATCAGGTAGATCTTTGTAATGAATGTGGGCAAACCTCCAATGCCAAAGTTCAAACTGAAGAGATGTGTCATAAGACATGACACCTACCTGACTTTCATCGACTTGATATAATGAATCAACATGAAACCCAAGAGTAAAGGCATCTTTAACATTATTTTTTGATACACATACCTTGCCATCGCTGAAGGTTACCTTGTAGCCTTTGTCTTCCATTTCCAAGATCGAGACCAGGTTCTTTTGGAGGTCAAGTGCATTTAATACATCTTGGAATTTCTAGCCTTCTTCAATGGTTGTCCTCTTCCTTGATTTCCGGCATTCCTTTTACCTTTGCTATTGAATTTTCCATGCCTTTGATTACCATGAGAGGGATTTTGATCATCGTCACAGTGAGAGTCCTTTCTATCAGGGCATTCCCTTGCATAGTGACCTGCTTTATTGCAAATATAACATCGTCCTTTTCTTCCACCCTTAGGTCCATCCTTGATTTTCGATTTAGACTCGGAATTATTTCTTTTCTTAGCATGAGAAGAAAAGGCAGCAGGACGACCTTTAGGCAAGGGCATTTCTTGCTCTTCTACCCTTGTTTCTTCTTGAATGCATCTAGCCATTAATTCCTCGAAACCATGAGTTACATTATTGTTTAGAAGAGTAGTCTTGAACATGTACCATTCAGATGGTAATCCTCCGAGAGTCATGAGTGCCATTTCTCTATTAGTAATAGTCTCCCCAATAGATAGGAGATCGTTCTTGATCTCAGTGATTCTTAAGAAGTATGCTTGCATACTCTCATCTTTACCCTTCTTGATTTCCCTCAGCTTATTTCTAAGAAACAAAACTTGATTTGCATCATTAGTTTTAAATAAACTCACCAGTCTATCGTAGATTTCCTTGGAGGTGTCCAGTTCAGAGATGTAGGCCACCAAGTGCTTGTCGATAGAGTCTCATATGATCTTCTTTGTTTTGACTTCTCCATTTTTCCATTTGTTCCAAGCAGCACCGGAAGCATTTGATGGAGGCTCAACAATATTGGCTCTTACATGGTCCAGCACTCCTTGATCTTCTAGGGTTAGATCGATAGACATCTTCCACCCGTGATAGTCAGCTTTCTCATGGAGCTTGTCTTCGGCAGGAAAGTTGAGGACCCCATAGTTCTTTTAGGATAGCCTTTCCAATCTTCTCTTCAGTGATATCTCTTGCTCTTGCTTGAGCTTTGTCTTCACCTCAGCTCTAATACCATGTTAAGTTATGCTATATTCTAATGCTTTAAAATTTTACTTCTTTTTCTTATTATATTCCACAGATCAGAAATCACATGTACATAAATTAAAGTATAGATAGAACATTAAACGATCAACAGAAAACAATCCAAGACAAGAGACACAAGATGTGGTAGCTAGCCAGGGACAAACCCCACAATGTGTGGGGAAACCCTTTGATCAAATCTTCTTTTATCTTCAATAATTCAGTAGAGAGAAATAGTACAATAAATTTGATTTATATCAGCAGTAGCAAACCCTAGATAAGGAGCATCAACATTAGCAGCTTCATCATCAAAACTAGGGCAGTCGATATCTCACAAACCGACCATCGAATCAGCTTAATTCCACCACAAAAGTTGCAGCCTTTAGAGGAGGTTCAGATGAACCTACAACGTAGTTTAGAAGAGGAGGTTTGATGGTCCATGCTGGTCAAACTTTGGATCTGCAGTTGCAGCTTCAGTTTCAGCAACTTCCTTCAAACTAGGGTAGTCAATATCTCGCAAACTGATCGTCAGATCGACTTGATTCCACCACCAAAAGTTGTAGCCTTCAGAGGAGGTTTAGATGAACCTACAACGTAGTTCAAAAGAGGAGGTTTGATGGGCCACACTGGTCAAACTTTGGATCTGCAGTTGCAGCTTCAGTTTCAGCAGCTTCCTTCCACATGTGTGAGAGAGAGGCTCTTTTCTACGCAGTAGAGAAGACCCTCTTTTCTGCGCAGGAGAGAGAGAGAGATGTGATGAGATGAGTGAGTGAAAATGAGGAAAATTCCTCCTGTATTTATACACAACTATTGACGTTTGAATAGATGCGACTGTTGGGCTTTTGGGCCTACATGAGTTGTAGGTCAGCTTGATAATAATTCCATTATTAATCAAAATAAATTCATATATCCATGAATACTTATCATAATCGAATTATATTTAGATCAATTCTACACCTCTCGACGAGAGGAATGTAATGAACACATTATCAGCTAGAATAATATGACCCACATGAAGTTTGGCCCTAGTTCCCAATTTTAACATAGAAACATCAAGGGGCTTAGGTTCACTGTGCAAAGATATATGAACCAAACATTCAAACTTTTGTCTCAATAAATCCCAATCTGTATATTCTTTAGGAAATTTACAACGAAGGTGAAGGAAGCAATCAAAGAAATCGTCAACGTATTCATTAGGCTTCTTTCTTAACTGATTAATTCTTTTCAAAAAATCCCAGTAACCATACCTATCGAAGGCTTGATAGATCTCCTCGGGGAAATGGTGAAAAGAATGGAAGGAAGAAGATGGTAAGGTATGGCACCATTGATTAGCATGAACTTCAAGGGTGAGGAAGAAAAGCACGAGAGAAAAATCTTCATCATCGGTTTTGTAAGATTCACAAAATTTAAGAAAATCATAAATGTGCTCGGTGTTAACACCAAAAAATCTTACACATGTTTGCACAGTCTAGAAGATGTTAAAATACGTCCAACAAAATGCACAAGTGAAGATTTTCCAACTGAATACATCATGAAGTGTAAAAAATTTAATTTCTCCTAAGGTCCAAATTTTATGAAGATAAAAAATTGAGTCCATAATGGTTATTTCTTCAATAGTCATGCGCATGTAGGATATCCTTCAAAATCCATGCATTCGAAGAAATTTATGACTCAACGAATCAAGACCACTCCACACACTTGAAGCTAATTCTCTGACATGATCTCAGTCCAAGACAATCAAATTTGAGTCGCCCTGAAGATATGCATCCCTCAATGGAATCATCTTGTCCTACTCATGTGTCATTATCATGCATGAACCAAGAGAAGGAAGATGGATTAAAACATTCTACATAAAGAGGCCATGGGAGAGCCAAAATATGAGACATTGTTATGCTGGCCAAATTGTTATCAGGGAAAACCACCATTCCATTTTTTAAGCCAAAGAAGGGAAGAGAACTAGCATGCTGGCCATATTTCTTCTAAGCAATCCATCATATTAGTGAGAAAAGAGGAATCCACCATTGGAGAGTCTTCATACTTCTTTGAGAGAGAGGAGAATCATGAAAAGTGATTGAGGAAAAGAAATCCCATTGCTAAGGATTGCTTAGTACCATAGCTCAAATAATTCTCTTCAGGTGTCTAAGATTCATCTATTGTATTCAACCTCTACTACCGACAATCAATAAAGGGATATTATTTTTGCATTATTTTATTAACTTGTTTGCTCCATTGAAATTTTTTTGTGTATTTACCTCTCTGTTTTAGTTTATTTTTATGTATGAACTATTTCAACTAATTACAATGTTGTGTTTATATAATTTTGTCCACTAACAACACGAATTTTTCCTGTGATCCTTTGCAGGAAATAATCAATTGTGAAGGAGGCATCTTTTGGTACACCATTGCCACAAAAACACTACCACAGGAATCATGACCATACAATTTTATTTTCCTTAATCTAAAGATTGTATTTATAGGACCTTCCCTATGCATAACCATTCTACAAGGCACTCAACACCTCTCTGAAATTTTTGTAGGACCTCAAGGACCTGTTCTGAGCCCACATAATTGAAATTTTTATTTTCTTTGCTCACCTGCTTGAATTTTTCTCTGATAGATGCACACGTGTGTCTGTGTGTGGCTAAACCCGCACAATTGCTAGAAATAAAAAATGAGCCTTGTATTTTCTCTTTCCTCAGGTGATTGGTAGCCTTTAGTGAATTTCCTTCACCTCTACATTTTGTATTTTTTGCTTAGTATGCCTAGTTGCTTTACTAACCTTAATTGGTGGAGAAATTAAAGTTATTTTCATTTTTATTAGTAATACACACATAGATTAATTAGGGAGAGAAGTACATATGTTTTTCAAACTATTTTTCTAATATTTTCTGCAAATCACATAGCTTAATTAGTAAGGGAGTAAGTGGCTCATTATCCATAAATCTCACTACTAACCAAAGCATTCATTTTTTCATTTTTGGGACTAGGAGAAAGTGTTATTACAAAAAGTAATTAATTCCTACTTCCCTTGCATCTCTTAGATGAACCTAGGTTGGCATATGAAACATTTCCTAAAGCATTTGAATTTCTATCTCCCTTGTTGAAATCCACATAGTTTAATAGGAAAATAGTAAGTGGCCCATGATCTAAAACATATTTCCTTTTCAAATGCAAGCAAAAATCAACACTTAGTGTAATTAGAAGGATATTGTAAAGGATCATCACATATCTGCAGCTTGCCACACTTTGTATGCTCACTTGCATCACAAACTAAGCTTCCATAAGATTTGTACTAGGAGGCATCCAATTTTCAGAGCTTTGTGTTCTTAGTTTATTTTGGCTTACAAAATAACTCCATAAATTAATTAAGACTCCTTAAAAAAGCCATAACTTGAACCAACTAATTTTCCCCATAGGGGCCACCAAAAAATTTATTGCTCAGGTTAGGACCATTGGGAGTAAGCATCCCATAAGATGTCATGGTCATGCTACACCATTGAAACATAGTTTTTGACTTTTTAGGGAGCTTAAAATCCTTCAATCATCAGAATACCTGAGCATGGAAGAGACCCGATTCAAAGGGGGTTCGACTTAGGTCCAATGCATCCGATACTCTTTGGGGATACCTGGCCCATCTAGTGCTCAGTATTGGTAGCTGACTACCAAGAAGCTAAATACTTGAATGCTCACGTGGGAAGAAGGTACTTTAGTGGAAAAAAACTAGGGAATCCTTTCCCTGCAGGTGACAGTGCAAGCAACACTTGAGCCTCATCTCCATTAACTTGGTTGATTCTTCGGCTATTGGAAAGCATCACTAGTTCTTTCAGGACATTTCCCCAGGTCCCATTAGAAGATATATTTTGAATGGCAAGTTACTTTGAGAGTGGTAAGGACGATTAGGTCTGCATAGGATTTTTTATCATACATAACATACGGAAACCATTCTTTTGTTTGATTGATCACATATATTAATTGTAAAACAAAAGTAACAATTTATATTTTTACTTCTTTATGTATGTGATATTATTGCATTGATATTTATCTCCTTCCCTCATAATACAGAAAGTAGCATACACTCTAATCGTCACCATATGGGACCCCATGGCTCCCTGTCAATCTAGACATTTTTTAAACCTCCCCACATTACCAATAGGTGTGTGAGGACTCCCTCCATTTAGGCGTAAAGGACATCACACTGCTACCATTATTGGATATTCCTTTATTGGTGCATCTTTTCTTAGGACCCCTCCCCAAAGTACACCCTTCACCACCCCAAGAGAGTCCCCACGTGCTACCCATTTGAGGATCCCACACACCACTCCTCTATATAGGTCGCGAGACACCCAGGTAAGTAGTTCTCATAAGATTTCCCCACAGAGGACCCCTTTGTATATAGTTATCGAAATGATTGTATATAGTTATCCAAAATCATTTCGCAATGGTGGATAAATCGTAGATCCCATTCTTATCATCTTTAAACCTACTGGATTTAAGCAAGCTAGCCAATGACCCAATCACCCATGGCCAGAATTATCCATCTATGCCCACCAAGCTCCCTTTGGGCATTCCAAACTTTGAAGGGAAACATGGTGAAGACCTAGGAAACTGTGTCATGACTTTTCACTATGGTGTTCGTCTAATTGTATCAGCGACAATACTATTACATTACGATTATTTCAATGCACACTTACTGGGCCTAAAATGAAATGGTACATTGACCAACCTTCTACATCACGTGAAAACTTTAGCTCACTAGCTACAACTTTCCTCACCTTCTTCCAGCTCCTTCTTTGCCATGATTCGAGCATGGAAATCCTCACCCACTTCAAACAAACACCCACTACCCACATATCAGATCATATACATGATTGGCAAAAATGTTGTAGCTTGTGCAAAGCTCATTTTGAAGATAAAGTCCTCTTGGACTTGTTTTTGATATCCCTCACATCAGAAATATCCAAAGACATCGCAAATTCATCCCCGCATAAGGAGGAAGAAGCCATTAGTAAATCTCAATAGTTGGAGCTTATCTACACCCAGTCTAGATACATTTATCATGTGTTTCCAGATGCCTTGTGACTAAAAAATTATAAAGAGACACTAGGCACATCCATTGTTGTTGATGGATTGATTGGGTCCATAACCCAAAACCAACTAAAAAATAACTACCAGTACCCTAGATACTAATTCAATGGCCAAGTATTTGATGCGACACAAAACACACCTCCATTGCAACATGTAGGATACTACCACAATCAACCCTACACCGATGCAGAATATAGTTAGTAAGGTTAAACAATATCATCCCCCTTGTTGGGAGAAACACTGAGAGGGGGGAATCAATATTTACAAATCAATAAGTTTTTACATTTCATATTCATATTTCTATACGCGACTTTACTAAATTTAACTTGTGTGTGCACGCGATTGTTCTTAAGACAATTAGCGTATATCCAATGAACTTACAATTTAGTTAATCCATCACATGTTTGTATTCAACTAGTGCATTAGTACTTTATTAACCATTAGATAATCATTAAACATGTCTTGTAATAAATAAACCATCACACATAAGCAACACACATGAACACCAGGATTTAAGGTGGAAACCCAATGCGGTCGAAAACCACATGTTGTTGTTGTCTTTATCTTCTTTTTAATATAGAAAAGTTGTTTACAATATTGTACTGGTGCAAAATCATATTAGTATGCAGGCACCCACCTGCAGAAGGCTACAACCTTCTCCCATTCTCCAGCTTCCACTGAAAGGGAGCTACAACCCCCTAGCTCTTATACTAGCTGATATGTTTACCGATACATAGGCATCGACCTATAGAAGGCTGCAACCTTCACTCGTTCTCTAGCTACTATTGGAAGGGAGTTACTACCCCCTGATCTAATCACTAGCCACTACTGGCAGGGAGCTTCGACCTCCTCACTGAAGGATCCAACCCTCAGCATCCTCTAGGGACCACATTTCATAAATTTTTAGACCAGGTACTCCTGGTACACATCAACACAATATGTAGGCCATGTTTCATCAAATTTTCATACTAGACCCATTAGTTACATTGAAGCTCAAAATCAATCACCAATGCAATAGAACCATCAAATATGACTACATAAACCAATCACTGAAACCCAATCATCAATGTCTGATATAACTAAAACCCAATCATCACTTTCTAAATCAACCAATCATTGAAACTTCTGACACAAATGAATCAAATAATCACTGAAACTCAATCATCAATCACTGAATCAACCACAACTGAACCAAACCTATGACATAGTTGAATCACCCAATCATTAATTTCTAAATCAACCACAACTAAATCAATCAATCATTGACAAATCAATTAGCCAACACTTAATCAAAATTCAACCAATCAATTGGAACAGTTAAATCATTATAACCAGTACACAGATCTGAACTCAAAACATTGCATCAACAACCAAAACCAACTGCAACCTCAAAAATCATATGTCAGAATGCATACGCTACTTCAATGAAACCAACTTGCATGTATATGCTACTTTTTGTAACCAAACCTGCATATACCTCTAAATATACTGAAACATAAAAATTTTGAACCATAAACTGTACTGCCCAAAGGCATTCTGAATATCTATTGTCATATTATAGAGTTCTAAACAAATAGCAGCAAAGATCGCCCTTCTAACTCATTCAATCAATCAATCAGACTCCATCTTCTTATACAATTAGTTTTACTTTCATATCCAAAGAAGACATCATTGACAAACAACAGTAAAACAACATCATTTCTCAGATAGATCGGTCATCTCTGAACAACAAGCTTTTCTTTCACATATGCTACTTGGAAGTGTCAAACCATCTTGTATATGTGCCTTCACCAAGGCAAGCCAACATATAGATCTGCAACTAATAACTTATAACTTCGCAGTTATTCAAGACTTCAGATATACCCATATCATAGCATATATAAAGGATAAAACATGAATTAGTAATCAGATCTAGACTATCCATTATCTGATCATACAATGATAAGTCATTTTAGGTCTCATGATCCTAATCCAACATTGTATCCAAAGTTTCACAAGATATTTCAGATCTATATCATAACCATAGCCCTTACAAAACAAAATATACTTCAGATAGAAGTATTCATGAAAAAGCTTTTTACTTGCACACTTAGCCATTTTATCTTCGCCTCCTTATATACCTAGAGCCTTTTTCAATACCTTGGACCAAAAAAATATTTAGAACCTGTGGTATTATTAGACGGGGTCAAATAACCGTAATTCCGCTAAATATTGTGGGCTAATACCATGGTATGGACCCTTGCTATTCTTTAACCCTAATTTTCCATCCCATACGCACTTTTCCTTTTGTGAAAGTGTGTGCATATGTATACTCTCCTTTTGTTTTGTGAACCCACGTGTATACACTACTTGAAATAGGAAAAACATCATATACAACTTAATAAAACTTAAAACATTCTTCTTCTTCAATTGCTTGATTCTAATCTGAAATCCTTTATCCGACCATCCTATTCTTCTGTTCCATTACTCTGTTACCTCTGAATAGACCTGTTACAATGTGAGTTACCATAATACATCACTTCTAAACAATTCCTCTGAACTGTCCTGCATTTTGTCACATCTATAAACACAACTACCATGCATTCTATCACATCCTGTTTATATCTTTATCAAGTAGTCCATTCATTAGATAGGTTTTCATTAAGGACAACTCATTAGATAGGTTGCTTATCAAGGACAACACTAACACAATATCCTTGTATCAAACCTTTGACCATTAGTTTGTTCCATCATTCTGTCACCTTTGCGTTCCATCATTTTGTCACCTCTGATATGTTCCATCTTTCTATCACCTTTTATATCTCTGTGTTCCATCATTCTGTCACCTTTGATATGTCCTGTAGATTCATCTAGTTACCATATACTTGTTTTGTTACAAGTGATTTTCCATCAAGGAAAACACATGCATCATAATTCCAATGCCCCTTAGGGAGGCTCATACCCTCCCCCGTAGGGAAACCAATACTCCTCTAGGAATACAGATGTAATGTCCTCGTTCTAGAATCCATATACTAATCAAGGACAAGGAAACTAGTATTCTCCTTTCCCTGCACAACAATAGAATAATCCACTAACACAAAATAAAGCAAGGGTTAATCTAGTGCAACCTTCTCTTGCTTTACAATAAGAATCGCAGGAGAAACTAAATCCAACTAACCCCCCTAATGTTGCTAAGAAAAAAACCCAAAAGAAAACCAAAGGGGGAAACCGAACAAGGGGCCAGTAACCACTAGCAACCCCCATGGGCACTAGGAAGTAGAAACCTTAACTAGAATCAAAACCAGGAATCAACCAAAAATAACCCACATAAACAAAGCAAGAACACAATTCTACAGACTAATAATTCATGTGCTATCTATGGGGAATATAGTCATTATACCCATCATTGGCCTCAAATCCCTAAGTTAAAAAGGATACAGGATAGTAGGGGGTAAGGAGGTCAACGAATTGTAGTAATGTAAGACCCTCTCCCCCCATCAGGGAGTGGTTAACACTCAGCAACAATCACCCGACTCTCATCTATATGGAGGGAACCCCCATAATAATTCTAATTATGACATTTTCATGACAAGAAAAGATATCCTCCTGAAAACATGAAATATAAGTTATGAAGCTCCCCTAGACCCTAATTCGTCCACCTCAACCATGGAAATACCTACAGGTTCATTGGCCATCCCTTGACCTTCTATAAAACCTATGCCTAAAATGGTTAAACAACCTCTATGGTGCACAAGACATAACTCAAAAGTTGCTCGTAGCTACAACATAGTTGATGAATTAGAACAATCATCATTAGCTATGTCAGTATTAGAGGTCCCACAAACATGCCTAACCCCATGGAAATCCTTACTTTCTGCTCTAGGCACAATTGACCCAACCGATTCTCGCCTAATGGTCTTCGACCTTAACAATGCTACTCGACAGCTACCATCAATTGTTTCTTTCCAAATTCTAGTCTTAGTCCAAAACATTATCATGTATCATGTCCAAATTGGTTTGGCAGAAATTAGGATCCATTGAACTCAATTCTTCTAACATCATGCTTAGAACGTATTATGGGCGACTTTCTGCTCTCATTGGCCTGTATCCTAGCGTGCCAGTTAAGTTGGCAGGGAAAATTATGTTAATAGATATCGAAGTACTAGACACCCAATTGGATTACAATATCTTCCTATGCCAAAGCTACATGTATGATATGTTAGTAGTCACCTCATTGGTGTTCACGATAATGATGTTCCCCCATGAAGGAAAAATCATTACAGTTGATCAACTCACATACTATGAGAAGATGACCTTACCCGCATCTGACGATGTGATACCCTTAGTCTCATCTTCTCATGAATTGATCACTACTTACATTGAGCTAATCCCTGTCTAATTTAAGCCATAAAAACTCCTAGGAACATTCCTAAGAGACCCTTCAGTGATAGAGGAAATTTCCCCAACCACTAGAGTACCAGTGTGCATGATGACCTCATCAAACACCCCCGAAACTCGGGAACCATTTTCAGACACTATCAACAATATTGTTAACAATCTAACTTTATTTCCAAATTCTATCACTCATACACCCTTCTTATACCCCCCACCTAGTTTTTTTTCACACTGAGTTATCAAATTGCTCTCATTACCCCGTTTGGATCTCATGATACCGGTCTGGTGTTTGGCCCCTTAGGCCACATCAAGAAGTATAGGAATCACTACAACAAGTGTCATTCATATTCCTCCTTAGGATAGCACGACTCAACAAATAGTGCCTACTCAAGTAGGGCCTACACCACAAGCAATTCCTACATCGACACTAGCTGGTGCAAGTACAAGGGATAAGCAAAAAGGTAAAAATATGGAAGCTTCAAACAATCCCTCCTCTAGGATCCCTCAACCCTACGCATTGTGTGAAATAGTGGGGCATCCCACCAATAGGTGCCACAATTTAAACAAGCTCAAATCTCTTCTGCATACCCCAAAAATTCCAGTGAATCGTCCTCCTGCCGGATAAAAGAGCACACCCATGTGTCTTAAAGCATTTCACACCAACCACGCATGTGCCATTTGCGCGCATTACACTCATCATTGTCCCTCGATATCGAGATGCGTTAGGTGTACTCACCCAATATAATACCCCATTACTCTCAATAGAGGATGGATCCAAAAACATTTTTACGTCGTAAGGGAAGAAGCCTCTTACTCTTATCCCCGTCTAGTCCATCAACCTCCAACCCTGATCAGAGGAAACTTGAACAAGCAACCCCCCTACCATCACCCACTTATGCTTTATGTGACATGCCAGATCATTTGATCAACCAATTCCCTGGATTAAGGGCATTTGACCAATTATATTTGGTTCCCCATGTTGCTCAAAGCACTATACCCAGGCACAAACATCACACTTTCCATGTTTGTGCAGGAAATGATCATGTGCAATAGTGTCCCCACCTTTCTCGATTTAGTTCTTTGTTAGGATTCATGCAGTGATTTATCCCTGAGAATTAATATTTAGTCAGATCAAATACTGAACCATCAAATCATTTTCCACCATCAAGGAATGAAGCATCTAGGTCCATTCTAAGTGTGTATGAGGAGAAATGACCATCGGCAACAAAGCAAGGCCCCCATCATTCCATCTCCCCTCACTACCATCAATCTAGATTAGGAAAAATATTATCTAAATCCATCTAGTAAAGAATATCACCCCTTACATGTGCCCTATGTGATAAACCTAACCATTTGGTGAATGAATGCCATGAACTGAGTAGGTTCAATGAAATCTTCCACTTAGTGGTTCAAATTCCACACAAGCATCTCTCTAATAAAGAGAAAACCAAATGTTTTTATTGTTGCATCTACTCTCAATTCCACCATACAAGGAATTATTAGTACCTTCCATGTTTTCACGTAGAAAGAGAAGCGCTAAGGCCAACCCACACCAAGAAGCCACATCATGCCAATACTAAGGTCTAGAGATGGATACCACCTCAAGATATTCCATCTCATGACGTCAATGAGGTATCAACACCTCATACTATGAGTCGTACCACCTCCCATACTATCTATTCGGTTAGTTCTATTCCATTGTGTGGTATTTGTACCAATAACTCTCATAGCACCGAGACATACCCTATGTTACACACATTTCAGAAACTTAGGATTCAACGTCAAAATCCTATTGATGAATCTACTTTTTCCCCTTGTACACCAACAAGAATGCAAGAAATTCCTCCCACATAGTATCAACCCACCATAACTAAAATTCTACCACCCCCTAATGCTGATGACACACATCATCATATACAATTCATTTCCTCATCCGTAGGAACCATGATTCGTGTTATCTGCTCATCATTTTTTGGTGTCAAGACTGAAAAATACACCTCAACAGTGTTAACACCATTGATAGTGTCGAACCATCCCATCTGCACTTTTTCAACCTCTCTTGGTTTATGACATCAACCAACTAATCTTATTCTTGCTTGTCGACCATCAAAAATAGGTATGAACCCCAACTTCAAGACCTGGTGTAATCCAAGTCAACAGTAGATAATATTTTTCACTGAAATGAATATATTCTAGAAGCCATGACAAAACTAGAATATCCGTGGGACACCATGCACCATCGTTCATTTTTTCTACTCGAAAAAAAAAAAAAAAAAATTAAAAAAAAAAAATAATAATAAATAATAATAATATATAATCATATATATATCTATACTTATATATATATATATATATATTATATATATATATTATAATAAAATAAAAATAAAAAATTGTTCCCATCAACGCGCAAACCCACAATATTTGTGCCATTGAATCAAAATATTTCCTCCCACTAGGAAAGGTCGATTGGTTCAAAAATCCCATCCCAACACCTGATGCATTTGATGAAGGGAAAATTTCCAATATTTCACTTACCATCAAGGTGAATATTTCAAGTAAACCTCAAAAAGGCACAAAATCTTGGGACCTCCATTGATAAAACTAGAAGAGACACAAGGATCAGTACCACACCATCTTCATCATAGAACTCTCTGTTCTAGTAATGGCCAAAACTCATTTTTGGGCCCACTGCACACTGAGAAACTCATTTCAGGTATTCCTCTCATTCTTTGGGCCCACTGCACACTGAGAAACTCATTTCAGGTACTCCTCTCATTCTTTAATTCATATCATTCAATCAGTCATAGATTACATATGCTTTAAAAAATATGCTTTCACTTGGGGTATTGGCTTTCTATATAGCAGGTACATCACATATGATGCACTTTGACCAACACCCCGATAGGAAAATAATTGATTAGGTATCATTCTCCACTTAGCATGATAGGCTTCCTCCTAAATATTTTCATATCCTGACATCTTTTCTCCAAAATGCACCATAAGGTCCATCATTATGACCATGTTTATCACCGTCTCACCTTGAGTATGATAAACATCCACGCTACTCAATAGAGCTCTCCCACCCATGGCTCGCTTCATGTTTGTATATCCCTATTCACTATCAGGAGTCATGACCACCTACTCTGGCCCAAGAACCACTCCACTTACATGCCTTAAATTTCAACCTCATTATGCTATACTCATTGCAGATGCACCTCTTTTCTTGGGCCATCCCTGTTACTTTATGATAGATCAAGACGGATGCACCTCCATGTCCTACATTTGGCCTATCATTCAACCATATTGCATAGCCCATCTATGTCACTTCATCCACCTCACCAACCCAACACAGAGACCAACCAATGGGGCCCTTGCCCTCAACAAAAAACACCACGCCTCCATGCAAGTCACCATTATTATGCGACACTTGTCTTTTTCTGTACATCCAAATCACCCTCATATTTTTTTGGTAAGTGTACAAGTATTTTTTAGAAAAAAATACCCCCACCCACATTTTTAGTCACCTTTGGTTGGAGCTCACACATCACCCACAGTCATTTACCATCTTCATGCCAATCAAAATATACTCACACTCACCCTAGAAATCCTACTGACTCAAGGGCCATGCATATCAGAAAACATGTTTTGACTGTCGCCATTTGCATAAAAGCTCCGACCTTGGGCTAGTTGTCCATATCCTCTCACATCGTCGGCTCTCACTATCATGCCCTATCTGACTCACACTAGTACAGTCTATATATATCTCATATTGATTCCCCGACATACCATGTCGAGCAGTTAACACTCCTTTCCTGTCAACTTAAACATTCATATTCCAGGATAGAATCAGTACCTTGGATACTTCCCCCTTGAAGGGATATCCTCAGGTGGCACAATGAGAATCACTATTTCCCATTGATATAATCGGTCCCCTTGACATTTGACACCAACACAAGTTTTCACGTCAAGGTGGTACCATACTTAACGACCATTTTAGTTCTTTCATTTAGCTAAAGACACCTGCATCACTAGAGCACATCATTCAACAGTGCTTACACCATGATACGAGGGAGGTACCTAAAGTCAAAGATCCATTCATACTACAGCACCTCATTCAGTAATGCTTCACCTATTTTATGTATGGGGGAACCAAATTCAGTCTATTTGACCAAGAAGCACCCTTGAGGGTATCAATAGTTATCATCATCAACCATTAGCATGCCAACAACCACAACATTAACTAGAAAATACCATTCCTATCTGATTGTAATAATTCTAGACTAAGTCATCATAACGAGCATGGGACATGCCTTCCTCATATAAACATTTTTTACTCTTTAGTTTTTTGCTAGAGAATGGTTATCATTTATACTCGGTCAAGGGGTTTCTCTACTCATCTCCATAGCGATTTATCCTCTCTCTTGAAAAGTTGATCAGACTCTCTGTCAGAACAAAAAAAGTGATGTATTTCAGCTATACATTTCCTGTTAACCTCGTACATCAGGGGGAAACTAATAACACCATAAAATCATACACATGTTTGCACATTCGAGAAGATGCTAAAATATGTCCAACAAAAGGCACAAGTGAATATTTTCCAGCTGAATACATCATGAAGTTATTGTAGCGGCTACAACCACCCTCCAAAATTTTGCATATGCTTCGATTTTGGATCCTTCCCTTTAAACCATAGCAGCTCATCTTGCACTAATCTAGGTACTTGTGCTTCGACTGGGCCTTATTATTTTCATCTTACCTTGTAATTTCTTAATTAGTTCATTTTCTAACCAACAAGCTGACCTCTTGGCTTGGTCCCTTGACAGTTTCATGTTGGCCTTAGAAATAAGAAATTCTTGAGGGAAACTAGCCTTGCTCTTTGGAATTGCACAATCCTGACTGCCAGTGAGCCTTGAGCTTAGGAAATTTTCAGTATTGAATGAAATCCAACCTTGAGATGGGAAATTGCACAGGTAGGAGTGGCATCCGAGAGCTAGTGAGCCGAGAAACTACACTAACCTCACTGTGCTCAAGAACTACACAGTGCATGAGCTAGAGAATTGTCTAATCCTTTCCATAACTACGTAATCCTTTAGAGAAATGCATGGAAGTTTTTCCTCAAAAAAATAAAATAAAATTGAAAACTAGGGATCTATTCTTAGAAACCAAAGGAGGCACTTGAGTTATCTTTAGAAACTGTCGCCAAGTATCATTTTTTCCTTTATTTTAGGCATGCACGTTACAAACCCTAACTAGAAAAAATATATTTAATCGACGCTGCTAGATATCATTAGCACACTCTATCTTAGAGATCTAGCATTCCCGAGGAGATCAAGGAGCCTTTGGTGCGATCATTGTTGCTTTTATGGGTGAGTTTTTCTTTTCTTGTCTTTTGCCGCTTTTTTGTCACTTTTGTTGTTTAGCTTGTGAGGGTGTTGTTTCACTTGTTTATTTAAACGAATGCTGGTGGTTTAACTTTTTTAGCTTGTAGAAGTATTGTTTCAAGTTTTATATTTCCTTTCCCAAGTGTTGCATGTGTTTTCCTATTTTTTCACTAACGATCATCGTTGCAGAGACTCTCTACACATGCTTCATTTTCCTTCAATTTAATTGATTCCTGCACTTTTTCACATGCATGCATCAACACTTAGTCAAATCTTCACTCAACATCATATCATCTATCATATTTGCTTGCTTTTCACACTCCCCTTGGGTAGATCTAGGTCCCCTTTCCCAAATCTCACACTTCACTTCTTTCACCACGTAATCTAGGAGCTCAAGGCCTCTGCCTTGGCTTCTAGAATTGCACAGAGCTTGTCTTGGGTGCTCTAACTATGCATTGTGCATTTCCATGAACCAGCCTCTCAGATTGACCACTAAGACTGTGCAATGCGCAGTCTCTCCTGGCCTTGGTCCAGACTGAATTGTGCATTGCATAGTTCTAGTCATCAATCTTCTCGACTAAATAATAGGACTGTGTAGTACACAATTCCCACAGTTAGCCAATGACCTTTGTCATCCAAAATTGCACAATCCTTCCCATAATGAGCCCGACTTGCTTCTAGATCTTGTTTTGAATTTTCCTTGGTTTTTAAGATGACATTTTCTTGCTATCAATGTCCTCTCTGTCCCACAGGTACAATAGTTGTTGAGCATAGAAGTTACAATTAACATGGCATCCAAGAGAGCTACATCAAAGGAAACTACCGAAAATAGTACTAGGGAAGCAGTTGAGCATATATGAGTGAATTTTCCAATATATGCAGATACTCTGTTTTTCATTGAGAAGGGTATAACACTAACATGGTAGTAGATCAAGGACAATTTTGTAGAGGACTTCAAGGAATACTTGGAGGACCAACAAGTTTATCTTAGCATCCAGCGGTCATGGTTATACAAGTTTGCATGAAGGTACCCCGCCTTCCCATGTGCGAACATAATCAACTAGATTATCTCAAACACAGACCAACATACTATGATATTGAGCAGTGCCAACAAGAGAGACATTTCCACGTTCATGGAAGAGAACTCTCAATAGATGTATCACTTTCTTGAGCCAGTGAAATGCATGGGCTCACTCTTTTATTCCACCAATAGATATGTGAACATGAGAGATATTGTCAAGTGCTAGGTGAAAGAGTTGTTGAATTTTAGACAGACACCTATCCACGTTTACAAGACGAAGTCCCTTAGGAAGGCTTACAAGTTTTTGATCATCCTTTCCTGCAAAATGTATGGTCAAGAGAAAACATAAACCTTTCCTAAAGAGTGGGTGGTCTTACTAGATCGGTTTGTGAGTTATGGGAGGCCATTCATCTGATCATATTTGTTGGCTCATGAGTTAAAGAACCATGCCACTAAGGTTCAGAATCCGACCAAGAATGAGAAAGCAAGGTTTTACATGTTCGCATACTTACTGGATGCAATCTGTGTCCAACAACAGTTCCCTAGCTTGAGCTGGACATGGACACCAAAAGAGACTACCATCAACATATATTTCAAGTTGCTTTCCAACTACAGCTATCAAGGATTGATGACAAGGCTAACTGACCATTTTATCATCCTATTGTACAAGCTTATCTTTGAGTAAGATCCACCTTGCATGTTCCAAGAAGCAATGGAGGCCATAGTAAACATTGAAGACTGGCATGCCTCACCAAGCAGCACCTTCATCAGAGTGTTTGGTGGAGATAAGCCTTCACATGCTCTACCAAGGTATGGCATTGAAAAACTTATTATAATAAGTTTCATACCACCTTGCTACATGGTTGTCAGCAGGACAATATAGGAACAAGAAAGCGCCATGGTCCACTCTTCCATTGAAGATCAGATTATACAAGATTAAGATCTTGAAAGATGCAGATGTTGAGGCTAAGGAGATAGTGAAATTTGATTTCAATGCCAAGGACTTTAATCCATATGATCCACACAGTATTTTCAAGGAAAATTGTGCGAGAGTTTACTTTCCGTGGATCCACTAGGCATGTCATTTGCCAGAGGAGGACCCTTGTATTGTTACAATGCTTCCAAACTTCGTGAGCTGGTCAATATAGTAATTTCTTGGAAGGTTTCTCTACAAAAAATAGTATCCCCAAAAGAAATGACAACAACAATAGAAGGTAGCAATCCATTGAAGGACAAGGGAAAGAAAAAGGTTGATGAGGAACCAAAGGGAGAGAAAATTTGCAAGATGAAGACAGATCCTATCTTAGAGAAATCAGCTTTTGCAGTAGAAGCAAAGAGGGTGCAGCAGATGAAGAGATCAGAGCAAAGGAAGAGAGAAAAGCAGTGGTTGCAAGAAGCATAATTAAAGCTGGAGGAGATGGAGAAGAAGATGAAGGAGGAACAAGAGTTGAGGAAGAGAGAAAGACAATAGAAGCAAAAACAGGGAAAAGAACAAAAGCAAGGTATGATGACAGATGAAACAACAATGATATAGGTTGATGAGAAGGAATAGCCAATAGCTGAGGAAGACAGTGAGAAAATGCAGGATCATGAACTTGCTCAATAGATTGAGAAATTGATTGAAGTGACAGACATGGATTTGGAACAAGAGCCACAAAATGAAGATATTGACCTTATGCCAAGAGCACCAGAGGTCATATCTCAGTCTCCGCCACCTCTGGTGTTAGAACCAGTCCCGAACGAGCAAGGAGACACTATTATCCTTGATGATGATCCATTCATGGAAGTGTACAATATATCATTTGATGAGTTGCAAAAGAAAATTGTACAGGCATGGAGGAAGAACTTTCTGAAGGATCACACATCACCTGCATTAATCAAGGAAAGGGTGCTAGTGTTAGACACTAGGAAGAAACCAACTACTCTTTTCGAATCCATCTTGGCCTATGCTGGAGCAACAATCTCGAATGTGAAGTACCTGAAGGATGAGAATGAACAACTGGAAAAGAAATTGCAGGATGCCAGGCAAGGGGCAGAACAACTTCGAGCATTCACACAAATTGCAGTTTCCACATTGGGGGAAATGAGGACAACAATACTTGCTAAAGTATCAACACTTGAGTGTACCATCTGGAAGCTCTATAACCGATCTGTCACCATGCATAAATCAGTTGTATGTTTGCATGACCTATAGTAGCAAAGCAAAGTGTTTGTTTAAACTCTCAAGAACATACATGCTATCATCACCCATGTGCAAGAGTGAACAATGTTGTACAAAGGGGTCCCGCTTGAATTAGTAAAGAAGATGAAGACATAGGTAGAGATGGATAAAGTGAAGGTTCAAATATTGATTGTAGAATAGTTTGGATGTCCTCATCAGCAACATATAGGCCTCATATGTGCAACTATAGAATATTTTGGATGTCATGGTGAGAAAGCACAAGATCCCATTAATCAGGCTCCTCACCAATGCTAAATGCAAGAACCAAGTCTGGCTAGATATCGATGAGTACATGGAGCAACTAAGACGAGAGGCCACCAGGGAAGACTTGGAGCTAAACACACACAACATGTAGAAGTACATCGATGGTTATGTCAAGTTCAACGCCATGTTGTTCATGCTTCAGAACGAGTTCGATATAGGTTCCAAGACCATATACCTAGATTCCATGGAGGAAAGAGTCCACTTCCAGAAATACACCATCAAATAGTTTTGGGACACCATCACACAATACCATGATTGGCACCGATATGTGACCGAGAAGCACTAAGTGGATTTTGCTGAGATGGATTTTCCCCAAACTTCATAGTCATAGTGTTGTGTCTTGTTAGGCTGTCTCTAGCCTATTTTTTCTTATATGGGTAAATATGGAAAATGTAATATTATTTGTAAATATGTTGTAACTGAAATTCCAAGTGTCATTAGTGGAATTTGAAATTCATCATGTTATGTAATGAGTTAATTGTAAAGAAGTTGAAGAGTCATGAAGGGATTCAAAGAGTCACAAAGGGGAATGTCGACGGTCACCCCACCCTTTGTTATAAATAAAACCTAATAACTCATAGAATAGGCTTTTGGGAGTCAAGTTTTTAGCTAGGCTTAATGCTTAGAAAAGGCTTGGGAGTATTGTGAAGAGCCTTGGCTTCTCCATAGTGTAGAGAAAGCATATTTTTTTGGAGGAGCAGGTTTTCTTGACTATAATGTTCCACTATTGGGGCTAGTGGTCATCAATGGTGTATGTATGGATGGAAATTTCACTCTTAATAATAATATCAGAGCCAACACACTTTCATGCATATGTTGTTAATGTAGTTCGACTATTATGGTTGCATTAGCAATGTATGTTATTTAACTTACACATATTCTTATGAACTCCTTTGTATGCATTTGTATGAATCCTATTCAATGTGTGTTGTTGGATTAACTCATCACTTTAATTTGTGGACTATTCTTCATTTTATCTTGTGATATCATTCTGCTCGTGTGTTTATTTCAAGCTGCATACTATTACAGGATTCTAAGGGGCACACTTCCTTTTCCCCTCTGTGTGTTAGAACCTTCATGCATCACACTTGACTCTCCGCAGGGTCACACACTTGATCTCACACAAAGTTAACATACTTTCCTCTGTGTGGTACCACATTGAAGGAATTACACTAGCACCCACTGCTAGGACTCCTAATCCAAATGGTGTGAGGTCTAGTTGGGACTTAATATTAGGGAGATCCCTTGAATGTTGTTGGGTCCAACACCATCAAAATTTATGGCATTAGAAGAAGGGATAGATGACCAGCTAAGCCCTTGAAGTATGTTTTTAATTTTTACACATATTTCATGACTTCTATCCAAATCAAAATGCTGGCATGTTTTTCTAACTATGTTTATTTTGAAGTGCCGACAAGAATTTTAGATAACTTGTTTCCTTTGATGGCTTTTGTGATAGGCATTCTGTCCCGTCTGATGATATTTCTTGTGGGTTGTTCTCTTTCATGTTTGAAGGGCGCATGAAGTAATGGTTTCACACATTGTATGCAAGATCTATACACTCTTTTGGTCTCTTGTTTATAGAAATATGTCATGCTTTCATTCTTTATGACTGTAAATCCCTTAATACAAAAGTCTTAAAATTGTGAAAATCACCCGACGAGTCTCTTCGAGATTTTCCCAATCACTTTCTTCACTACTATTATGAATTTCCTGAAGATGAAGTTGACTGGGAATTATTGGATCAAATATTTAAATATCTTGTTCACATTTCTGAGAATTTACATGAGTTAGAATCCTTTGAATCTCTCCCAACATACCTTAATGTTATTGCTTCTAAATTTGAGATAGACAAGGTTGTTGTCCCAAGTGACCCTTTGTCCCCTTCTCATCAAACATCTCTAGCTTCGCAGGTTAATGTGGGAGAAATCAAGAATCCACCTGTTGATCTATCACCATCTCCTCCTACCCCACCTGCTCAATATTTTTGTGCATATTTGGACTATAACTCCAATGGTTATAATGTGGTCTCATCTCCTCATCCTCTGTCCTTTGATCCCTTTCATCCTCCATTTTTTGGTGTGTTGTGTTCACCGATCTTAGATCACACATGTGATCTTCACTAGGATCAAGTTCTGGGTGGAGTTTGTGTCAAGCAACCAACCTATGATATCCTTTTTTATGAGCATGGTTGGGAGTCTGAAAAAGAGTCTACGGTGAAGGATGACCTCATTTTATTCGCACCTCATTTGCTTTATCCTGACATCTTCCATGACTATGGTAGTTCTGTTCCATCTAGTGAAAATTAATTTCTAGATGTTTCCACTTTCGATCATTCATAGAACACATGGAATGCCAATATTTCATTTGAATGCAGAAAGGACAAATCTCCCTTCCTTGATCTTCCCAATCTCTCATCTTACCTTTCTAGAAACATAGAGGGTGAAATTTCTTGTTTTTCATCATCTCCTCTATACGATTCATCATATCATGAGGATTTCACCATCCATCATCTTGAACTTCTTGATTGGGGCTTTCATGATATTTTCATTCATTCATTTGATCATGATGTTGATTTGTCTATTGTTGATCTTTCTAAGCGACTGGTCTTTGATGATACATATTTTGATGAATTAGAACTCCTCAAGCTATTGAGGCACTTAAACCTGAGTTGATGGTGATGTCAGGTTATCATAGCCTTGAGGTTAGTTCCACTTTTGATAAAAAGTATTTTGAATCTTTATAGGCTCCTCATCATTCTATTGTTCACATTGAAAATCAATCTATTTCACAGTTTTCACATCCTCCACCAGAATCGCATGATCCTATTGCTCAAGTATTGGAGGAGTCATACGTAGCAAGCGTTGTTGCGAAATGGAAGATTTATTATTTATTTATTTTTTCTCATTTTTCAAGTTCGGAGGTGTGTACATGTTTGTCTTTTGCTCGCAAAGTGTTAGGACACCATGATACATCTACAAAGTGCCTTTCATGTGCTTTTCCATTCTTACTTTTCTTTGGATGTAGTTAAGCTTCGAACATATTGGTTTACATTTTTTTATCTTTCTTTTTGGTTGGTTGTATTCTATATATTTCTTGTAAACCATGCTCTTTCCTACATGGGCCAACCAATGCGTCGATAGATGCATTAGAAGTATCACTTTATGTGAGTTGGCCCATGTTTGGCTTCATAAACAAGCAAGGTAAAATACAAGAGGAACTTGTAAAACTATCAACACTTGGTTATCTGTTTATTCCCTCTCTTTATGTGAGTCGTATATTTCTTCTAGTTGAGATACCCTGATGAAAAATATGTTCATTTTGGAGAGAGTCATTGTGAAATCATGATGCTTACACTCTTAACTAGCATTTCCTACTCTAATCAGTTTTCTATTTCCAGTTAACTCTTGTCAACTCAGTCAAGTAGAGTAAGGAGATGGGAAAAACCTTAACAAGTATGTCATAGGTATATATACATATCCTTATTTGAAGCGAAAACCTCTTCTTCTCTCAATAAGTCGGGATCCCTATTTCACCTCATGAAATAAATAAGTGCCTATGAATATTTCTTTGAAAAATGGAGATGAAAAAAGAAAAGCCCGAAAGAAAATAAAGGTTTCCTGTGCAGAGAGGTGAAGCAAGTAACTCTTCTGGGTACTGTCTAGGCTCCCTAGCAGTGAAGAAATGCTTGTGTTCCTAAAGTGACTCCAATGAGGTACTGTCTAGGCCTGCTGGAAGTGGAGAAATACCAGAGAAGAAACTAAAGATATGGTAGTCTATTTTACTTGTGCATCTATTTACCCCTTGTCCCAAATCAAAATAACTCAGTTTGACTTGGCTTGGTATGTGTGTTTATGATAAAGAGAATGGTAGGGGTTACATCTTTAAGTAAAGCTAATTGAATAAGTTATGATAATTGAAGAACAGAACAATAATTCTAGAATATTTATACTCATTTTTCATGAGACAAAGTCCATAGAGGGAGTTAGACTTCTACCAGTGTATCACCAATGTTGTAGTGGCTACAACCACCCTCCAAAATTTTTCCTATGCTTTGATTTTGGAGCCTTTCTTCTAAACCACAACAACTCATCTAGCACTGATCAAGGTACTCGTTCTTTGACTGATCCTTATTAGTTTCATCTTGGCTTGTGCTTGCTTTCTTAGTTCATTTTCTAATCCGCAATTTGATCTCTTGACTTGGTCCCTTGGCAGGCTTGGGCTTGCCTTAGAGCACTACGCAATTCTTGAGGGCAACTAGCCTTGCTCTTGGGAATTGGATAGTCCTAACAGCCAGTGAGTCTTAAGCTCAGGAAATGCACAATACTGAATGACATCCATCCTTGAGCTAGGAAATTGTGCAAACAAGAGAGGCGCCCAGAGCCACTAAGCCCAAAAACTATGCAGACCTCACTGTGCTCAGAAACCACGCAGTGCATGAGCTGGAGAATTGTCTAGTCCTTCCCAGAACTACACAATCCTTCCAAGAAATGCATGCAATTTTTTCCCAAAAAATAAAAAGCAAAAAATTATCCCTAAAAAATAGGGATCTATTTCTAGCAATCGAAGGAAGAACTTGAGTTATCTTTAGAAACGGCTGCCAAGTGTCGATTTTTCCTTTATTTTAGGCATGTGCATCATAAACCCTAACTTGAACAAATCTATTTAATCGATGCTACCAGATCTCATTTTCTCACTCAATCTTGGATCTCTGGCATTCCCAAGGAGATCAAGGAGCCTTTGGTGTGATCGTCGGTTCTTTTCTGAGTGAGTTTTTCTTTTCTCATCTTTTGTCAATTTTTTTGTTGTTTAGCTTGCAAGAGTGTTGTTTCACTTGTTTCTTTGAATGAGTTTTGGTGTTTTAATTTTTTTTATTTTGTAGAAGTGTTCTTTTAAGTTTTACATTGCCTTTCCCAAGTGTCGCATGTGTTTGCATGTTTTTTCACTAACGGTTTTCGTTGCAGAAACTCCCTTCACATGCTTCATTTTCCTTAAATTTAATCAATTCTTGCACTTGTTTCATATGCATGCATCAAAAATTAGTCAGATATGCACTTAGCATCACATCATCCTTCATATCTACTTGTTTCTCACACTCCCCTTGGGCAAATCTAGGTCCCCTTGCCTGGATTTCACACTTCACTGGTTGCACCACATAATCCAAGAGTTCAAGGACTCTTCCTTGGCTTCTGGAATTGTGCAGAGCTTGTCCTAGGATGGATCCAACTACACAGTTCCAGGAGCCATCCTCTCAGCTTGGCCACTAAGACTATGCAATGTGTAGCCTCTCCCGACCTTGGCCCAAACTGAATTGCACATTGTGTAGTTCTATTCATCAACCTTCCCGACTGACTGTTGGGATGTAGTGCACAGTTCCCACAATGATCCAGTGACCTCTATCAAAAATAATTGTGCAATCCTTCCCATCATGAGCTAGGCTTGTTGCTTGATCTTGTCTTGAAGTTTCCTTGGATTTTAAGCTAACATTTGCTTGCTATTAGTCCCACAGTAAAATAGTTGTTGAGAATCTCTCTAGCAGTTTCAATTAACATGGCATCCAAGAGAGCTATATTAAAGGAAACCATCAAGAGTAGTACTGGGGAAGAATTCGAGTGGATATTAGTGGATTTTCCAGTATATGTAGATACATAGTTGTTCATTGAGAAGGGTATGACACTGACATGGTAGCAGATGAAGGACACTTTTGGAGAGGACTTCAAGGAAGACTTGGAGGATTGGTAGGTTTATGTTATAATCTAGAATTCAGGGTTATCAATGGTTTCATGCAAGTACCTCATCTTCCCATGTATGGACATAATCATTTGGATTGTCTCACACACATATGAACATACTATGATATTGATAAGTGTGAAAGGGAGTGATCTTGCCACCTTCAAGGCAGAGAAATTTTAGTAGATGTATCACTTGCCCAAGCTGGTGAAACACATGGACTCACTCTTCTTTTCCACCCATAGCTATGTGAACACGAGAGATATTGTCAACTACTGGTTGAAAGAACCTTCGAATTTTAGATAGACACCTATCCATGTTTACAAGACAAAGTCCGTCAGGAAGGCTTACCAGTTCTTGATCATATTTTCCTGTAGAGTATATGGTCAAGAGAAAACATAAACCTTTCCTGAAGGGTGGGTGGTCTTACTGGACCAGTTGGTGAATGATGGGAGGCCATTCAACTGATTGTATTTGTTGGCTCATTAGTTGAAGACCCATGTGGATAAGGCTCGGAATCTATCCAAGAATGAGAAAGAAAGGTTTTAAATGTTTGCATACTTACTAGATGCAATCTGTGCCCAACAATAGTTACCTGGCACAAGTTGGACATAAACACCAAACGTTATTTCCATCAACATCTATTGCAATTTTTTCGACTGCATTTATATAGGAGTGATGGCAAGGCTAACTAACCATTTTATCATCTCGTTGTACAAGCTTATCTTTGAGCAAGATCCACCTTGCATGTCCCGAGAAGCAATGGAGGCCATAGTAAACATTACAGACTGGAATGCCTCACTAGATGGCACCTTCATTAGAGTGTTTGGTAGAGAGAAGCCTCTACATGTTCTACCAAGGTATGCCACTGACAAATTGATCATGCAAGAAGTTTCATACCACCTCGCTACAAGGTTGTCAATAGGACTTCATAGGAAGAAGAAAGTGTCATGGCCCTCTCTTCCTTTGTAGAGATTATACAATAGTAAGAGCTTGAATGATGCATATGTCGAGGCGGAGATAGTAAAATTTGAGTTCAGCACCAAGGACTTTAATCTATATGACCCCAACGGTATTTGCAAGGACCATTGTATGATATTTTACTTTTCGTGGATCCAATGGGCATGTCATTGGCCATAGGACGACCCTTGGAGGTACTGTTACAATGCTTCCAAACCATGTGAACCATTGAGTATAGCAACAACTTGAAAGGATTCTCTACAGACAACAACAACTCTGGAAGAAACAACAACAACAGAAGAAGGAATCAATCCAGTGAAGGATAAGGGAAAGAGGAAGGTTTCTGAAGAGCCAAAGGGAGACAAAAGTTGCAAGATGAAGACATATCCTATCTTAGAGAAGGTAGCTTTTGTAGTGGAAGCAAAGAGGGAGCAACATATGAAGAGAGTAGAGCGAAGGAAGAGAGAAAAGTAGAGGTCGTCGGAAGAAGAACTGAAGCTACAGGAGATAGAGAAGAATATGAAGAAGGAACAAGAGTTGAGAAGGAGAGAAAGAGAAGAGAAGAAGAAATAGGGATAAGAACAAAGGCAAGGCATTATGACAAAGGAAGCAATGTCGATACAATTTAATGACCTAAAATGACCAGCAGTGAAGGAAGAGGGTGAAGAGATGTAGGATCGGGAGCTTGCTCAGTAGATGAGCAATTTATTGAAGTGATAGACATGGAGTTGGAACAAGACCCACAAAATGAATACATTGACACTATGTTGAGAGCACCAAAGGTCATCTCTGAGTCTCCATAGCCTCTAATGTCAAAACTCGTCCTAAGCGAGCAAGGAGATATTGTTCTCCTTGATGATGATCCGATCATGGATGTGTACAATCTATCATTTGACAAGTTGTAGAAGAAAATTGTACAAGCACGGAGGAAGAACTTTTCAGATGATAACACATCATCTACATTCATCAAGGAAAGGGCGATAGTGTCAGACACCAAGAAGCATCCAAATTCCCTTATCGAAGCCATCTTGGCCTATGCAGGAGCAAAAAGCATGAACATTAAGTACCTAACAATCAAGAATGAACAACTAGAAAAGAACTTGCAGGCTACAAGGAAAGAGGAAGAAAAACTCTGAGCATTAGCGCTAAATACAGTTTTAACATTGGGGGCAATGAAGACAAAGATACTTGCTAAAGTATTAATACTTGATGGTACCATGCAAAAGATCTATGGTGGATTTGTCACCGTGCATTAAGTAGTTGTCCATAAGCATGGCCTACATCAGTGGAGAAAAAAGTTTGTTCAAACTCACAAGAACATACATTCTGACATCAACTATGTACAAGAGTCGATAATGTGGTACAAAGGGGCCCCATTTGACTTAGTAAAGAAGATGAAGCCACAGGCACAATGGTAGAAAGAAAAGGTTCAAATGTTAATCTAGAACTATGAGTGGCTCGCCCCATTCATCAGTAGCATATAGGCCTCATATTTGTGGTTGTACAATAGTTTGAATGTCATGGTGAGAAATCATAGGATCCCATCAATCGGTTCCCTCATCAATGTTAAACCCAAGAACCAAGTCTTGCTAGAGATCAATGAGTACATGGAGCAGCTAAGACGAGAGGCAACCAGGGAAGACTTGGAGCTAAGCACACACAACATGTGGAAGTACATTGGTGGTCCTGTCAAGGTCAACACCATCTTGCTCATGCTTCAAAACAAGTTGGATATAGGTTCCAAGACCATATGTCTGGATGCCATGGAGGCAAGAGTCCTCTTCTAGAAAGAAACCATCAAACAGTTTGGGTACGCCATCACATAGTACCAAGATTGACACCAATATATGACCATGAAGCACCAAGTGGATGTTCTTGAACTAGACTTTCCCCAAACTTCAGAATGATAACGTTGTGTATTGTTAGGTTGTCTCTAGCATATTTTGTCTTATATGGGTACATGTGGAAAATGTAATATTATTTGTAAATATGTTGTAAGTGAAATTCCAAGTGTCATTAATGGAATCTGAAAAATCATCATGTCATGTAATGAGTTAGTTGTAAAGAAGTTGAAGAGTCATGAGGGGAGTCAGAGAGTCACAAAGGGGAATGTCAAGGTTCACCCCACCCTTAGGTTCACCCCACCCTTTGTTATAAACAGAACCTCATAACTCATAGAACAGGCTTTTGGGAGCCAATATTTTAGCTAGGCTTAAGGATTAGAAAAGGATTGGGAGAATTGTGAAGAGCCTTGGCTTCTCCATAGAATAGAGAAAGTATACCTCTTTGGAGGAGTAGGTGTTCTTGACTATAATGTTCCACTATTGGGGCTAGTGGTTGTAAATGGTGTATGTATCGATGGAACTTTCACTTATAATAATAATATCATAGCCAGCATGCTTTCATGCATATGTTTTTAATGTAGTTGGACTATTCTGGTTGCATTAGAAATGTATGCTATTTAACTTATGCATATGCTTGTGAGATACGTTGTATGCATTTGTACAAATCCTATTGAATGCATGTTGTTGGATTAACTCATCACTTTAATTTGTGGACTATTTTTCATTTTATCTTGTGATGTCATTCCACTCATGTGTTTCTTTCAAGCTGCATACTATTACAAGCTTCTAAATAGCACACTTCCTTTCCCCTCCATGTGTTATAACCTTCATGCATCACACTTGACCCTCCACAGGGTCACACACTTGCTGTCACCCAAAGTTATCATACTTTCCTTTGCATGCTACCATGGTCAAGCAATTACACTACCACCCACTGTTGGGACTCCTACTCCAAACGGTGTGAGGTCTAGTTGGGGCTTCATATCACGGAGATCCCTTGAATGTTGGCGAGTCCAGCACCATCAATAGAATTTTAAAAAATTTAATTTCTCATAAGGTCCGAATTTTATGAAGATAAAAAATTGAGGTTGTCGTGACTATTTCTTCGATAGCTAGGCACACGCGTAATATACTTCAAAATCCACATGGTTGAAGAAATGGATGACTTAGTGATTGGAGACCACTCCACACACTTGGAGTCGATTCTCTGACGTGATCTCAGTATAGGACAATCGAATTTGAGTCACCCTAAAGATATGTAGCACTCAATGGAATCATCTTGTCCTACTCATGCATCATTATCGTGCATGAACCAAGAGAGGGAATATGGATTAGAAAATTCTATATAAATAGGCTATGGGAGAGCCAAAATATGAGACATTGTTATGCTGGCCAAATTACTATCAAATAAAACCACCATTCCATTCTTGAAGCCAAAGAAGTGAAAAGCATAAGCATGTTGTCCATATTGCTTCTAATCAATCCTGTTGGCATTATGATACATATGTTGTACTTGATGGCAACTCACTCATCTCAGATGAAAAATTATAGTGTAGAGAAAAGTTCACGCACTTTCATGAAGAGAAAAGTTCCTTTCATGCAGAGAAAAGTTCCTTTCGTGTAGAGAAAAGTTCATGCACTTTCATGAAGAGAAAAGTTCCTTTCATGCAGAGAAAAGTTCATGCACTTTCATGCAGAGAAAAGTTCATGCACTTTCATGCAGAGAAAAGTTCACGCACTTTCATGCAAAGAAAAGTTCATGCACTTTCATGCAGAGAAAAGGGCACGCACATGGGAAATCTTATGGTTGGTTCATGGTATTAGTCTGACAGTTTTTGATCTTATGGTTTTGGTCCGTGGTATTGCATCTAAAAGAGTTGAACCCAAGTATTGGGTTCATGGTATTGTTTTGTTATGGTTTTGGACCATGGTATTGAGTAAGGCCTAAGACTATAAAAGGAGAATAAGATCATTAGGCAAAGGCATGGAAAAAGACTTGAATATCTAATGTAGTATGAGATCCAGTATGCAGGATATGGGTTATGATGCATTGCTTGATCTGAGCTAAGGAGGGATCTCCCCGTTTGATGGAGAACAAGATCTAAGGATAGATCGGGATCAAATGGTTTGAAATGAATCATATTTATATGGTTTGATCATGGATAGACTAGATCTGAATTATTGATGCATGTTTTATTGTACGCATGTTATGATCTGGGTATGACTGATGTTTGAAATAGCCGCAAAGTCATGATTGAATATGTATAGATCTGTACGAGGGTTGGCTTTGGCGAAAGCGTGTATATACGTTGGTTTGATTCATCGTAGTAGCATATACATAATGAAGTAAGATGTTTGAAGTTGCAGTTGGGTTTGATTTTTATTGCAGAGTTCTGTAGTCTGCTCTGTGTTCTGGTGACAATGTTGTTGACAGGGTTTCAGTGTTTCAGTGATTCAGAAATTGATGATGCTAGTATTGATTGTTTTGTGCTTCAATGATATTGATGGGTCTAGTATGAAAATTGGATGAAACGTGGCCTTCA